>JAUPMG010000017.1:16659380-16671700 GCA_031762675.1 Pachysandra terminalis | reverse complement strand
TTTCAGCAGATTTTGTTCGAGGAGTTTGATAGCAAGTGGGGCATGTTTTGGGATTAGTTAGGTGTACATTCTTGGGGTTTACTGCATTTACTATACACATACTTGTAAAGGTTGTCTTTTATTATTTTATATTAATATATAACACTTTTTACCCATCAAAAAAAAAAATAAGGAAAAAAAAAATCATAGCCAAGGGAGTAAGTTTGACAAACACCGCTGTGGCCATAAACTGAAATGTAGATAAGACGCCACAACTATTTTAAGGTACCTAGGTCAAAGATAATAGGGACTTTGCTTACACGTGAAGGTTCCGAACCATTTTTCCAAAGGAAATAAGGAAAAAGAAAAACTCCCAAATCTAGTGGAGGGGTTTTGCGAATACGCACGGAGTGTGTGGGATGCTCTTATTCAAAGATTTAGACTGGTTTGGGTCATGCAGAAGGATGTTAAAGAGGCTCTTATGAGTTGGGGATGGAAGAGGAAGAGGGAAAGAAGGAGGAGTACAATTATTTGGAATGCTATCCTTGATGCTATTCTTTGGTCGATTTGGGGTGAGAGGAACAACAGGATTTTTTATGGAAAGGAGGTTTCGGCTCAGAGATTGGTAGATAGGGTCCTATCCCTTATCTTTTTTGGGGTCTCAATACAGAAGGATTTTCAGAGTATTTTGTTTGAGGATTTCGACAGGAATTGGGGCTTGTTTTGGGATTAATTTGTTTTATTTGGTTTTAGTCTCTATATGTATTGGTTGTAAACTTTATTTATTTATATATTAATCACTTTTACCGATAAAAAAAAGATAATTCCTATCATTTTGTCTTGACAAGGCACTTAAATATATGTATTTACCAATCAATTTTTTTAGAATAAGCAATTTGTTGATGATCCGGATAGGTGCTCCCATTAAGTCACTTATTCAAAAGTACTTGCCAAAGAAAGCACAAACAGGGGAAAGCGCAGCCAAATTCTTGGTACCAGCCTGGTACCAGTACTAGCAGTGCAAACTAGCTTTGCATGCCTGTCCAGTATGGTCTATTCAATTGAGATCCAAAACGATTTTAAAAGTATGCAAAATCCTAAAATTAATAGAAGAATAAACTGTTATTATCCCAAAAACAAAATTCCAAATGAGTGAGAAAATCATGTTTTAAAAACTTAGGCTGTGCAGCATTGTATTATGATCATTGATAAGATCAGTGTTGCTCTATTCACACCCACATGAATTGAAAATGCATAATGTGATAGCAAACGCAAGATTATTGCAATGCAACAGTAACCTGTATTCATCTACCAGAACTAAGAAACCATCATGCCCATAACATATAGTAAACATACAAAATGTTCATCTAGAAGAAATAATCTCTACATCAAGTCAAATAACAATCAACTTTGGAAGAATGAGTAGGGGAGCAATAGTCAAATCCTCCACTAGTTGTTGCCTGAGCCACTGCCATCATGACCATCTCCATCAGCCTGCTTTGAGAGATGAAGTATGAGACTATTAGTAATAGATAGGTATTGTAGTTATCGGATAAAAAAACTGGTGTATTACTGCATCGAATTGGTCCAAATTCATTCATCTATACATACCATAAAATTGGAACAACTTTCGTACACTTCAGAATCATTTAGATGTATTTAATCTGAAAGCAGCAAATTTGGAAATATTACATTAATTTCAAAATAATAATTCAAAATTAAACATGCATAGACATGACTTCAAATCTTGCTCAAATAGAAGCAAGTATTTGAGTTATTTGAAGTTGTACATAAAAAATGAAAAAATAAGCCTAAATGCATGAGCAGGATAAAAGGTGTCACTAAATCTACAATTTTTTGGTCCAAAGCAACCTAGTCAATTAAAGATGCTTTCGACAGATGATATGACGCTGGACAGATTGTCTTTGGGAAATTGGATTTGTATATTGTATAGAGTTTGTTGGATAGAAGCTTTTGATGATAATCTCATTTCTTGGATGAATCCTTAAATATAGAGAGCTTATGCTTTTCATATTTGGTTACTGAAAATTTTGAGCTGCTACTATATCAATGGCACATATTTCAAAAAACTTAAGGGTTTCTTATATTCATAATGCTTTCCTTTTTTCTTGCATGTTCTAATCAGTTTGGAAAATTGAAGTGCCTCTTTCTATAGCTATTGTGAATTTTGTTATCTGAAACTACTAAAGTCACGGATAATGATAGTTATTTATTTTTTACAGGTTAATAGTTTACGGAAGGAATTGCAACTTTTGGCATCAAATAGATCAGTTACAGTCATAACTGCAAATGGATCAGGTTGGGGTTATGACAATCTTTATTTTACCTGCAAAAAAGGATATAAGCGTGTCACAGAAACATGACGTTTGTTTGTATATAATGGTCATGCAGAACAGAAACAAGCAGAAAAAATGCAAGGAATTTCAGAATATTGTTAATGAGTATTGTTGAACTGCATTTGGATCTGGCTCTGTTTGCCCATGAAGAATGCACCTTTTCTAACCAACACCATGACTTTAATATGAATTTGAATGTATGTGTACTTGGCATCATGTTTAATTATCCTTTTTATTGTAAGGAATTTATTTTGGGGGTTTTATTTAAGGAGAAAACCGCTTTTCTTAGTTGGTTTAGGAGTGAAATTTTCTATTGGGAACATAATTTTGGGAATTCTATGAAGGTTAAATCTTCAGCCTAGAGCTTATAAGGTTATTAAGCAGCTGTCAGCCGATGGATGAATTTGAAGCAGTACATCTGGAGTTAAATTCATTCAAACTTCTAGGTGTTGGACTGTACTTGCCTTTTGAGTGTCTGGTTAAGAAATATTGAGCATTCTTAGCCTATGTTTTGTAAGTTCTCTCTTCAGGGAAAATTCTCCATGATAGAGATGTATGGTTTTCTTAGGGAGATGTCTCAATGGATGAGAGACTTTTAGGTGTGTCCTCATGTTCTTTGGAGAAGGGTTTGCTCTTAGAGATTAGAGTGTGATTCTCAGAGAGAGCATTGTAATGGCTGCCTCTTCTTATTAGGCTCTTGTTAAGCATGTACTCTCTGGATTGTGAGTACGATTATTGTTAAGAGTGTTTGTATGGCTTTTCTTGGGTTTAGGCTGTGCTATATTCTCTTGTGGTTTTTGTCTTTTGGGCTAGTTTTGGGAACACGTTTGTATCTACCTGTAAGTGGAAGTTATTGATTGTCTTCATTCAGGGATGTAGTCCTGTTTTGGCGCAACCATGCATATCCTTGTATGTTGACTTGCTATTTCTTTCCTTTATATTCTCTGAATATTTTTCACATCACATGCCCAAAGTTGAAGCAGCTTTGCACAACAATTGGTATACTGGCCGTGCTTTAGAGAATCTGATGTCACATCAGTTACCTTGAAAATTTTATGAATGTTAACTTCCTTTATTATTGACATCAAGTGTTACTCGTCGTGTCATGCTTTTAACGGACACTTCTTTCTCATGAAATTAAACATATTTTTTGATCATTAAACATGTTTTATTTGATCAGATGAACAAAACATCTATTGCTACTTCTCATCCTATGACTTAGGATGCCTTCTTTATGTTCTCCTGGCCATAAAAATATTGATTTGATTCATTTCCATCTATGCAGGTGCAAGCTCCTATGGTGTCCCTGTCGTTGTTGTTACAGTTGTAGGATATGGATATATATGGTGGAAGGTAATTTATCTCATCTTGATCAAGATCAGCTTAAAAGCTATATTTCATATCAAGCCAGAACTTCATGTTGCAGCGGCGATTAGATTTTTCATACTTGTTTTCAGTAACTTCCATCTTGCAATTGTGTTGTGATTGCATGCTCTGTTAGAAGTTTGTCCGTCTTTAACTGTTTTTGCTGTTAGCTTATGTTGTAATTCATTTCTTCTCTGAACGTCTTTAGGGATGGAAACTTTCTGATATGATGTTTGCCACGAGGCGCAGTTTATCTGATGCTTGCAGTACTGTAGCTAAACAACTCGAGCAAGTTTCCACATCTATCTCGGCAAGTTTTTTGTTGCTTCTTGATATTACATGTGTGCATGTGCATATGCATATATTCAAGCAATATTCAAATAACATATATCTTCCTCAAGAAGTTTAATCTACAAAATGTTTATACCTGACTAGATTTGCATGGTGTTGCATAGATTCTTGAGGAAAACAAAATCAATCTTAATAATTGTTATGCATGTTGATGCAGTATTCACATTGATTCTGTTGGTGCTATTGTGAAGGACATGAAACAGGAAATTTGGAATTTTTCAAACTTAGCATTGCATGAGACATGGACAATTAAGGATTAAAACATAGATGTCTTTCTTTGGTAGTGCTTATTTTTCGCTTAATCTGCAAAGCAAGAACCCTGTAATTTGGCCTCTCTCTCTCTCTCTCTCTCTCTCTCTCTCTCTCTCTCTCTCTATTGTTTGTGTGCGCATCCGCGCGCATGTGTGTGTGTCGTGTGTGTGTGTGTGTGGACATACAAGACTAGAATGCAATTTATAAAGAGGTTCAGTGGGCTGGTGAATACAAATATGTGTGTGTGTGTGTGTGTGGATATACAAGACTACAATGTAGTTTATATAGAGGTTCAGTAGGCTGGTGAATACAACAGCTTATATGCCCTCTGCTTTGTGCTTTGACATCATCACATGATGTTGCCATATGGCAGTGTGTGTGTGTATCCCCTGCTTTGTGCTTTCACATTATCACATGATGTTGCCACATGGCAGCAAAGTTGGCAACACCCATCTATTCATACATTCCATAGCGTTGCCCTCTTCAAAATGCCAAGTTCTAGCTCATAATCCGTCTACTTTGTTGCGTAGAGAAGACCCATAAATTTAATTTATTTCTTGCTTAAGACTGAAAAAAATTATAAAGAAAAAAAAATTTCAACGGCTGCCATTCCTTATAGAAAATGTCTGCCATTCAACGTAGAAAATGTCCAATACAGGTCACAGATAGAGCTTAGATAGATGGAATGTTCTCCACGTGGCCTATCGAGACTCCCCTATGGGATGAACGGTCTGGATTTGCCATGTTGTCTCCCATGTGGTGCGTGGCATAGAATTTTTTATTTTTTTTAAGGATCACCAGGAAACTTAACCTGGCGTGAAAAACCAGAAAACCTTTTTTCATATTAGTTTAAAGAACTCTTATAGAAGGGAATGCTACGAACCCATTAATTGACAAATTTTATGTATATGTAATTGCAACAAGATCCTACCCCTCCTCCTCTCACCCCTCCCCTTATAATAGCAACAAGGTAAATGAAACCTAGTATTGCTGACATGGAAATGGCATATTTTGCATGTTTAGAAAATAGGCGATTGTGTCAAACATCTATGCAGGCCTGAACATTAGACCTGTCTGTTGCCTTTATAAAAAAATTATATAGTTATATTTTTAATTCAAAACATAACAAACAAAATCATAAAGATAGTGTTAGTAGTAATCTACACATAATTGCTTCATGTACATAGGGTTAGCCCTATAAGTACTTGTTTGTTTCTGATTAAAAAAAAGTTAATATAATTATATTAGTACATATTATAGCTTATAGGATGTAAGTAAACATATAAGATATAAACTAATAAACAAGTATACCTATTATTACTAGGTACTCACCTAGGCCAAAATCCTAGCCTAGGTGGTTGGTCGACTGGTTCTATAGTAACTTCCTAAGGTGGACGACTAGTTTTAGCTGACCTAGGCTCTGAGAAATTCCTAGTCGCCTAGGCTCCTTGACGAGCCTCTTTAACTACACTGGCTGAAAGATCATCACATTTTAGTTCTTACTACCAGAGAACATTTTGATTCTTGCTGCAAACTTTACACTTTAACACTATCATTATCTTCTTGTGTGTACGTTTAGAATGGATCTGCTATGCCAAACCAGATTTAGTTGGCGGTTGATACATTGAATATTCTGCCACGTGGAGGGCTGACATGGCCAAGCTAGGGATTTAGATTGACAAAAGCTTCCTCTGGTTGTAAATTATTACTATATGTTGCACTTGGATACTAACTGTTTTGATTGTTGTGTCTCACATACTGCTTTCGACAAGTGGTCCTGTGGTAACTGATGAGAACCTCTTAATTTTGACCGAGTTGCGTCAGGATGAGCTTTTAAGTATCAGACATCAAAGATTATTATAGAAGCAAAAGTTAATAAACTAGAAATCACCTCTAATGTATCAGACTCCCAAATTTTTTTCCTCACCTTTGCTTGCAAGACACTGTGACTTGGATGCCCCTAATGGAAGGGTCCCTCGAGTTAAACATTAAGGGATGGTCCTTAGGAAATTCAGGTTGGTCAGATATTGGGGAGTTTTCAGGGATCAACAGGGCATGATTATTCATTCCTTTGTAGGTCCCATTGGAGAGGAAGGAAGATTCCTCCTCATCAGTGGTTTCTTTGGATTGGAAAATCCTCGTGTGTTCTCTTGGAGGCTTTTTCATCTAGGAGGGTCTTTATTTTTATGGAATGAGAACGGTCAATGAACTTGATATAGGAGGGTCTTTATTTTTGTGGAATGGGCACCCTTTTATGTTGACTGCATATGTATGTTTTGGCTATGTTTTCTCCTTTAATGTCATGCACTAATGCATAAGGTTCACTTTTATAACGTTTTATTCCAATACATCTTCATTACTGATAAGAGAGAATCTTTCATAACATGCAAAACAGTAGCATTAACCACCACATCTGATTTTGTCAATAATAATATTTTTTTTCCTAGCACTATTATATACTTTTTGAGTTCAGGTGCTTACAAATATTTTCTTTGCAAAAGGTGTTTTGTGTTCAAATTTTTATTGATCTTATCTTAGAGAGTTAAAAGAAATAAGAAACAAAAGATACATTGTGCCCACAACTGATTACTTTATGGATCAGCTGAATTATGCATTGCCTGCAATAAACTGATTGACTTGGGATGATTTCGAAGAATAAGAAAACTGAAATTCGGGATCTTGTATTTTCCCTTGAATTTAATTAACTCTTGGTTTTGCAGGCTGCTAAGCGCCATTTATCTACAAGAATGGATCGCGTGGATAGTAATTTAGATGAATGTGCAGAGCTTACTGCTGCTACCAGAGATGAGGTGAGTTCAAATTAGGTTTTGCTATTGAGCTTTTCTGTGTATTTTGTGCCTCAAGTTATATGCAGAAGAATCATTTAGAAAGTTGTGCCCGGATAGGTTTCCCAACTACGAGGAGACATACAGATCTTTGGTGTGGATGTTGAATCTATTCACTGTGCGGTTGCAACTCTGGTGATTTAACTTCATTCTTTGTATTGGAACATGCTCTTTTCTTTCTGTTGAGAATGCATATGATCTTATCTTAATGTGGAAAATTTCCCCATGTCTCAGGAAACGAAAATTGGTAGAATAGAAGGGAAACAGGTACTTCTTGAACTTAACAGTAGGATAGTGCAAAGATAGAAGTTATTTATGTTGTTTAATTGTGATGACATGGTCTTGAAATCTCTTTCAGGATCTTACAAATCAAGGAGTAAAAAGGCTGTGTGATTTCGTCTGGAACTTAGAAAACGGCAGAACAAATGCCAGTTTCACCAACTGCATTCAGGCATGAAACAAACTTCAGCCTATCATATATTAGTTTCTTATCTGGATACCTTTTAAGTATCCCTCTTTGTTATCTGAATTCTATAGGCGTCACCATCTAGTTCTTCCCGGCCAGCGCTTGAAGAAGCTCCACAAAGTACGCTCATGCCAAGGGTAAATTTTTTTCTTCCTTTGTATCTTTCCTTGTAATTAAACAAAACAGCAAGGTTGATCAGGGGATTATAAAGTTTGATTTTGACAAAAAAAACTTGGAAAAACATGTTTCGTTTGTGGGGTTAGTAATGATTATTTGCTCAATTATGATTTTTTTATGCTTCACTAATTAACTCACCATATTTCTGCTGTAACAGGCTTTGTCTCTGCCTCCCAGAGTTCCATCACAGGAATCACCATCTCCTTCTGCATTGAGTGAATCTCAAAAGGTTTGTCAACTTCTTTTAGGAAAGATTGAAGACAAATTCAGAAGTACAATCTAGAGGGAAGGGGGGAATTATGCCACTTAGGATGTCAGTCCCTTAACACCTACAACAAAACAATTTTCAAGTCTTTTATAGCATCGTGAAAAAAGAAAAATGTGCTGTTCTAGGTTTAGATTTGATAACTAGGATCTTTTATCCTTGGAGATGTCTTCTACTGATATTCCAACCAAGGTTGGGGATTGTTACAATCCTAAATGTTACCTAATAAGTTTCCATAAGTCCTGGGGGCTTTTAGAACAATGGTTAAGCCCGTAACAAATGGTGTCAGAGCAGGCACCACGTCACGGGTTAAAGTCATGGAAGAGGCGACCCATAGGCTAGATTAAAATGCCTTGGTATTGTGTATGGGCATGGTGCAAAGTCATTGAATACTGATAGGTGAATAGAGCCACCAAATAGTGAAAAGGCTACCACTAGATCAGTGTCGATAGAATGAGCTGTCGTGGACGTCGGCTACAGAAGCGTGGTGGTTATTATGATCCTAAATGTTAATGGTTTAACCAAACAAGTTTCCGTAAGTTCTGGGGCTTTTGGAACAACAGTAAAGCCCGTAACAGGGACCCACTTTTTTTTAACTATGCTGTGTGTACTTTGGAAGCAGTCATTAAGATTTTATTTCCAGCCGAGGTAAAACTGGAGTGTTTCTTGGAGTTTTAACTATTTGCTATGTCAAATTCTCTCCACAGGCTTCACGGCCCCTTCATAATGCTGCTTCAATATCTGGACTGAAGGTTAATTTGTGATCTATATACATACTCATCTTACCTACTCTCCCATTATGTATCCTCTTATCTATCCAATCTGTTTCAGGAGCTTCAAGGAATTTCAGATGCATTCACGGTATCAAATGGTCCCGAAGTTTCAAATGGGACCTGTGTTTCAGAAGATACAAACAGCAATGTTCCTTCAAGTTCCAGTCGGTTTGGGTGGAAGTTTCCTGGTCTAAATGCATCTTTTCTAACAAGAACACAGAGTGGGACTAATTCGACCAAATAGCACATAAGGCAAATTCTCCATTGGGTCTAATTATTGATCCTGCATATGGTATGATCGATCATACTCTTCTTGTAAAAGGATGCAATTGGTCTCCTTTAGTCCCGCAATTCCATGTTATAGAGTGCTTGGCTAAAGTATCACTGAGCACAGAGTTTTGTAGATTGGATGTTCTTCTTTAGAGAAAATAAATCTGGAATTAAATTCGGACAAACAACGGATGATATATCTAAATTTTCTTAGGTAACTAAATACAAGGAATTATCATTGCTTATTTTTTTTGTTCTGTTTTTTAAAACCATTGTGCACAGTAAGGCCCCATTTGGTGTAGCTTCCTAATGTCCAGGAAGCTTCGTACCAAAGGTCGTGTTTGTCATTTCTTCTTTGTGCCTTGGAAGTGATTCTTGAGCCTAGAAGTGCTTTAACCATATACGTCAAGCGTTTGGTAAAATATGTTTGAGAAGCATTTCACTGAAACGTTGATTTCATTGAAGCAGTCGACTCTCTACTACTCTAAATTGCTTTTGCAGGAATCATATAAGTGATATTTTTATTGAGACTATTTTATCCTTAAGTTATTTTATAATTCTTAATTAGCTTCTTAATTTCTGGACCTAAAAGCACTTATTAAATATGTATTTATCAAATGTTGTCTTTTCATCTGAAACAGCTTTTATGAAGCGCTTCATAAGAATCAATTCTGAAGGAATGGCTTTTCCTTTTACTAAGCAATGCCAAGCATTGTCTTGGGTGTTTGGTGAGACTTCTGAAAGTTGCTTTGGATTGAAGCACTTGTTCAGGAAGCCTGTTTTCTTCACATTGAAGCTATGCCAACAGTCCCTAGGAGTTTTAACATACCAGATTCCTCCTCTTTCATATATATTTTCTGCCAACTAGTCGTCCTGAAAAAAATAGTGAAAACTAACCAACAAATACACCAATCTCAAAAGTATAGAAGTAAAATAAAGAAAATCCAGAAAACAGAAAAACGAAAAATCAGTTCGGCATTACAAATCAAAAGGGAAGAGAGAAGGGAGGAACTTCAACTTCATGTGGGCATTAACATCTCCCCATCCTCATACCCCGCAAATCCATCAAGGCTCCTCAATGAGATGATACCAACTACAAATACCATAAGAAGAAGTGCAAGCCCACCCATGGCAACCATCCATCTATCCCCAACACCGGTCACCACCACCTCCTCCTCCTCCTCCATCTCCACTTTTTCTCTCTCTAAATTCTCTACAGACACAGAAGATGATGAAGAAGAATGGAAATAACCAAAGACATATTTATCGTAGTCAATGTTATCATCATCAGAAGAATAAGAATACAGAGACCTCACTTCACTTTCTTGAACCAAAACAGATAATCCACTACAGATCTCTTCTTCCCTTGCACTGTCCAAGGAGTCGAAGAGCCTTCTTCCCTTCAACTTGCCACTCTTGATCGCCGCCCGTCTCTCTCTGAGTATCTCTTCAACTGCCAAATCATTGGTTCTCACCTTCCGTTCTCCTTCGGGAGACTGGTTGTGTTGTAGAGAAGATACGAGCATTCTTGGTGAATTGTCGAGTAACTGGAACAAGCTATCGGTGGCTATGGAGCGTCGTCGACTGGGTTGAGGATTGGATTGTTTTATGGAGTTCCAGTGTTGTTCTAGGTGCTCGAATTGCTGGAACAGTTTGTCATTATGTTCTTCTTCTGATCTTTTCATGGTGGGATCGGGATCTCTTCTTTTCATCATTGCTTCCCGTGTTTCGTAAAGGGGATAGATTTCTTGTTGAGATTATAGCGGGAACTGAACTACCCCCGTTCAGATTCTTAATTTTAAATTTTGATCTTGGTGTCTTTCAGATTATATGACGTCTCTCTCTCTCGTAATTTCTGTTATGGCAAATCTATACCCAATCTTATATAAGCCGCCTGATCTTCTACAACGACTTGACACATGCCTGGCGTGGGTCCAAGGTACAAACAGGATCGGTTGCTAGCATTCCCAACATTCCATGGTCATAGTTTTCTTTTTCCGCGCTTATGTTTTCTCTCTCTGTAATATTTTTTTTTAGGGAAATCTATTCTTTTCACTCGTGTGAATGATTATGTTTCCCTTTTTTTCGAGAGCATTTTTTTCAGGAATTGGATACAAACAGTTCAATGAACGCCGGGTACAAGCATTTCAACAAAGGGTGCAGCAAATCATCCCGGCTCGTAGACCAGACAGGTACAAGCATTTCAACAAAGGGTGCAGCAAATCATCCAGGCTTGTAGACCAGACGAAATGCTTCGCTCTTTTTCCATTACGCATTTGATAATAAAGAAGATCATTTTCCATTTGGTTTTAAAAAATCTCAACTGAAAAAAAAGTTGTGTTTGGAACCTTGGATTTAGATTTTGAGAGAAAAGAAAAAAATATATACTTAGAACATTTTGTTCTGGCCGAAGAAGGAAAGAGTTGGGGATAAAAATTTAAAAAAATAATAATTTTAAAAATAAAACCTTTCTCCCTAAATGGATAGAGATTTTATAATAAAAGAAACCCAAATATATAAAGATTTTAAAATAAAAGAAAAGTGAAAAGCAT
The DNA here is from genome assembly GCA_031762675.1 of Pachysandra terminalis. Lineage (NCBI taxonomy): Eukaryota > Viridiplantae > Streptophyta > Magnoliopsida > Buxales > Buxaceae > Pachysandra > Pachysandra terminalis. The sequence continues at coordinate 16,660,047 of JAUPMG010000017.1, read as the reverse complement.
TCTCTAATATTCCAACCTAACTTACAACATATCTTATCTTTCCTTCACAGTTAATTAACCTTGTCAAAATATACGAGAACTCACCAAAAATTTGTCAAAACTCAAAGGAATTTGATTTTCTTTTTTCTTATCTCATCTTAACAAAACACTAAGACTAGGTCTAAGCCTCTAAGGACCTGGAAAGGTTAGTTGTAATCTCACAATCCCCAAGTTTGTCATCTAGCCCTACAAGGGTCAGCCGGATTCCAACAACCAAAACTATAAAATGTATTCACTCCATCACAAGACAATAAATCAAAATGGTTAACTTATCCCAATTCCAGAATTCCCCGAAGCGGCTTCTTCCACCATGGCGGTTCAACTTACAGTATTAGGGTTTGATATGTCCTCTATTACTCCCTTTCCGTCAATGGCATCGAAGTAGAAAAAATTCTTGAGGGGATCCCCTTTGCCTGATATTGCTTTAATAACTTCCTAAAAATCAGATTGGGTGTTGTATCAAATCGAAGTTTTATTTAGAAATGCTGTTGAGAAAAACTGAAGACGGAATATGGATTCAAGTAGATACCTGACCAAGAATCCCCCCGACGATTGCACAAACAGGAGGGTGCTCTGCTGTACCAGCTGCAACCAATCTTTCTAGGAGACTATGTGGAACATGAGATTC
>JAUPMG010000017.1:16617208-16639189 GCA_031762675.1 Pachysandra terminalis | reverse complement strand
AAGTCAGTTCATGAGAATGAATAAAAGTGACTTCGAGCCCCAGTTAGTAAGTCGGATGCATAAAAGACAGCATTCGAGGGGGTAAACCCAAATCTACATCCCCCGAGGGAGGACGGAATCCGTAGTCTTTTGTGGGTGACAAGCCCTGATGAGTTGACCATCTGGAGGTGGTTAGACTGGAATAGACTTCCTTCGGAATCGTCCGTTGAAGTTGTTCCCCGGATATGTCCGTCGAGGTTGTCTCTCGGTTTGTATGTACCTGCCTCGTGATCCTTTAAGACAAAATATACAGAATAGTCCTTTGAAGTCTATGAATAGGATCCAAGTATGATTTCCGAGTTAGAAGGTACAGAAGGTTCCTTCGAGGGTCCTTCCTTGCATAAAAATACCTTCAAAACATAAAGGTATGGAATAAAATCACTCGAGGTCTGTTTAGGAAGTAGATATGATTTCGAGGATCCATTGAGATTATAATATTTTAAGGAGTCTATTAGGGGTAGCATGCCCCTAAATACATCCTTCGAATAAAGCAGGGTATGTCGAGGGAAGAATAAGATTCTTCTTCCCTCGGGTGCCCAAAAGGCAATAGGTCGCGAGAACATAAATCCTCAGTCCTTTGATAGAAGGAAAGAAAGAACGTGTGGAGATTTGGGACACGTGGCGTTCCCCCACAAGCTGGAATTAAAAAATGTAGCTTTTTTGAGAAGCTATCGCCTTTTTTTTGTGATAAGAACGGTCAGATATCTTTCTGACGTTTCAAATCTTGCATTTCGCCAAAACGGTCTAATCACCGTATGCAAATGCTGATAGCTGGCACGTGATAGGGACGGCTGTGCAGCTGTTACAGCTTTATGAATGATTCAATATATGCGCTATACTCAAAACGTGTAGACGCGCTCTTATTCGAGCGCTGCGTGTAAAGTGAGGTTAAATTAGTCCGCATGATTAACAATATCACGAGTATATAATAATCTCAACAAAAATGTTAAAATAAGTAACCAATTACGTTCAACTCGCTCAGTTTGCCGAGTTGAGTTAGGGCTGGCCCGTGGATGAAAAAGGAGGGAAAGCGTTTCCCGCCATTTCTCAGTAATAAACAACCCCAGCAATTTCAGTTGACCTAAGGGTCTAAGGCTAACCTAAGTTCTTCCTTCTCCGAACATCATCAGGACGAAATGGAGATCGTTCGATCTCACAGGAAAACCTACGTGACCGACGTGGTTCCGACTCTCCCTCTCTATCGATTTGCTCCATCATTGGAAGTGAGGCTTGAAGATTTCGAGCTTTTTGCCATTGATCGTCTCCGAGGTACCACTTATGTTCGAGCCACATTGAGGAGGATATCATTTCATTTATCTGATTTTAGGTTTTATTTTCTGTTTCTCTACGACCTTGTGAAGTTTGAATTTGCTGTAAGATTCGAATTCATGGACTAAAGCTTAAGTTTTATATCTGAATTTAAATTTTAGGGTTTCGACTTTTGTTTATTATTTGAAGTTCATGGGATGTTATTTTATATGTTGATTGCTAGTTATTGTTTCTAATGCAGTTCTCAGAGGGATTTCCGATGGTCTATCCCGGGGAAAGAAACCTGAGGAAATGGAGAAATTGGTAGTTGATTTAGATTGGATATTGTGTGCGTGCGGGTGTGTGCGTGCGTGTTTGTGCATGTGTGTGTTTGTGCGCGTGTGTGTATACGTGCGGGTGCGTGTGTGTATGTGTGGGTTTGTGTGTGTGCACGCGCGTGTGTATGTGCGTGTGTGTTGTAATTGTAGTCGCGCTTCTGTGAAATATTTTTAATTGAACTCCTTGTTTTACAAGGTAAGTGACCTATGGAAGGCAAACATGAGGCATCAAAATGCGTCCGAGGTGTACAATAAAGATATAATTTCCCACTTTGTTCTACGTCTTGTATATTGCAGAACGTAAGACTGTTAATCTCCTCATGGTTTCTGTATTTGTCTGAGCAAATTATTGAGTTGTTTCTTATTTTTTTCCTCATTTGTCTTAGTGAGGACTTGAGAAAATGGTTTCTTTCCATGGAAACTGCCCTTTTTCGCTTTCGCTTTCGATTTGAAAGCACTGAAGCTCAGGTAGAATTTGGTTAGATGTTGCCAACATTGGTTTGTACCCAATCTATTTTTGTTATTTGTTATTAAGTTTGCTTTTGCATTTACAGAGGGCACTAATGGGTGACTTCGACCTCCCAAACAAATCAGTCAACACTGTAGAACTTGAGGTACTTACATTCATCTGGCTGATTGACCTGTCTTTTATATGGTTTCATAATGATATACACAAAATTTAGAATACTGATTGTGGAAATTGCATGAAAGGATATTTGGAAATTTAAATCACGCATTGCACACACACAAACAAGTATCAAACAACAAGTATCCACATATGTTAAAGATACCAAAGATCAGTCAGTATATTCCACATCACAAATATGTTATGCAAATGTTTGTTGTAACCTTCAACAGGCATGACGTTATGAAGTCTACTCTTTTTATCTTGTGTTCTTTGTGCAGTTTGTGAAGGAGAAATTAATCCAAGTCGCACGCTCCAGTGGTCAGTCCCTATCCAATGGTAAGATCAGATCTCTGTCAAATTCAACTGGGTGTTGATCTGAACATATTTCCTCCCTCCCTCTCTCTCTCTCTCTCTCTCTCTCTCTCTCTCTCTCTCTCTCTCTCTTGCTTCTATGCTTTCAGAACTCCTATTTACAGATTCAAGTAATGTGCAGCATTTCAATATCTAGTCCAATTTAGAAATGTGCCAAAGATTTTATTCTATGGACCTGAACCTTAGAGAGCATGTCTTTATGACTGAATCTTGAGATTGTCTGTCATGGGAGAATATTTTCGTTAGATATGAGGATACTCTTGACCACAACTTTGCCTTCGGAAAAAGGTTTTCCCCCCTTTTTCTAGAAGGATTATAGGCATTTATATCATTGTATGGTGATTCCAATACTAAAAAGAGATTATATTTTGCTAAAATAGTCCCTTTTTTTTTCGTGCTCTTTTTTACACACTAGGCTTATCTACTTGTAAGAACCTTTAACAACTAATATTAATATTCAATTTTTGGCTTAGTAGGTTATCATTGCCCAATGGTGAAATTGATGTGATTAGATACGTAGTTAGGTTTAGGAAATTTGTTCTCCAGTTTCGGTGGTATTTGCAAGAATTCAGCTTACATATAAAACCTGTTCTATACACTGAGGTTGAGGTGCCTCCCATGATGCATTTAAATCTTTGACGTGGATGGGGATGCAATATGGGACAAAAGATGGCATCGTGCCATTGTTTGCATTGGCTTGAGGAATTTCTGTGGTGTACGAGCTGTCTTTTTTCTTGTTTTTCTTGTCTTTAGGGGTTCCTTGGGTCCATTTCTAGGGATCCTTTGGGATCCCACCACCTTTTGTACATTATTCTCCTTTGTTTATATATATATTCATCATTCATCAAAAAAATGTAGTCGGGTCAGGTTGATATGACATCGAAGGTTAGGATATCCCAACCTGAGGGTGTTAATACCCCATGTCATGCCAATCAGAACCTGTTTAAAACCAGGTGGGTTAACCGGTCAGGTTGGAAATTGCTTCCTCTATTAGGCAGTTTGGGCCTTTTTTTTTTTTTTACAGATCTTGCATACATACATACATACATATATATATATATATATATATAAACCTTTCACTGATAAGAAAATGGAAACACCAGCTTAATAGGCAGTGGTTTGGCTGGACCCTTACTTGTTCTGTAAAATTGTAGTTAATGATACATTTTAGACGAGACTGTAAATATCTTACTCCTGAAAGACTACTTACATGGATCAGAATAGAAGGCTCTAAGCCTATAAATCAAAAAAGATCGGTTTGTCCAACAAAAGAGTTCTATTTTGCCTTTCTCAAAACCTCTTTTGCAGTTTGTTCATGGTTTTTTAAGGCAGTTCTTTTTCTTTATTTTTATTTTTAACCTTCTTTAAATTCATCTGTCGAACCTCACAAAAAATCGTGTTGTATGGAATTTCTGAGTTCATTTTTCTCTGTTGGTCATGTAAGATAATTTACTGGTTTCTGTTCATTGGAAGAGAATCGGGAAGAATCATAAACAACCCTGCAATGTATGCCACATGAAAGACCTATGTATTGTTGGAAATGTTTTTCCTTTTTTTCTTTTTTTTTTGAACTCTAACATGTTCCTTCTTTTCTTCCTTGCAGCTGATATCATATTTTTCAAGGTCTGTTCTCCTCTATTTGTTTTTTTTTTCCTCTTCTGCTGCATAATAATTTCATTCTTGTATTAAATTAGTAAAGGAACATTGTTGCAAGGATAGAACATAATCCTCCTCACTGCCTTATTTGTGGTTTCCATTCATGGTGGTTGGCCTTAGACTAGTCACTTGAGGATTTTTGAGGCCAAAAGCAAATTATATGGTTCTAGTTATGTAGTACAAAAATTACAAATAATACATATAAAGTATAAACTGTACAAGCACGCGCATTCAGTCAGGTCAATATTTAACCAAGATCTAATGGGTGTACTCCAAACCCGTAAATATGGGAGTCTACATAGTAGGGGCAAGTTCACATGTCTACCCCTGAACAAATAATCATCATTTTAGATTGGCTACTCTACCGTAGCTGATATGCAGTCAGTTGTTTGTATGAAGGTTCCATTTGAAGAAGTCCCAGAACTTGTTGCTGGTCGCAGAGTATTTATCCAAAAGGGTTATGCATATGTGGCAATGAATCAGGTGAATACCAAATTCCATTGTTAGCCCATGCTTTCATCTCCAAAGCAATAAATTATATCCTTCTATTGCTCTTAATAAAATTGTAGGTACCTTGTTCTTTTTAGGTGGTTTCGCTTGTTGTCACTCAGTTCCGCAGCTATCTATCAAAGGCACTCGTGCTGACAAACAGGTTGTTATTGGATTAATTGGTGTTCAATCTTTGTATTCTTAGGTGTCATAATTTGGTAGAGCAATATAATTTCTTCTCTTTTTTTTGGAGGCGGACTATAGAGCTCGAGTTGTGTTTGATAGACTGCTAACTGTGATTCTATATTATGTCTTCAGTAAACTTTGCAGTGGTTTTAGTTAATCAATAAATTGTACTACACAACATTTAGATAGCTATACTGTTCATCTGCTGGTTTCTGATACTTGAAATTCAGATGATATCTATATGATATAGTTAGTGAAGGTACCAAGGTGAATTTTATTACTGAAAGAAACATGTACCTTTTTTTTTTTTTTTGGAAATAACACCATAACACCAAGGGATCGTTTGGTATTCACTTTGGGTCAGACCAAAACAAAATACTTTTTCCTGGTAGGTGTGATCCGTTGGACATAGATCCAATTTTTCAATTTTTTTGATTTCTTTCCATAGTATAGAGTCCCATCCTTGCAGCTAGGTCCAGAAAAAAAACCCTTTGGATCTAATACAGCAATGCTTGCATCATCCTTGGGAATTCCTTGTTCTACAAATTCTCCAAAATCATTAGATTTTAGCCTTCCTTCACCACTGCTTCCATCGAATCTCTGCACTCATAGCAGGCGAGGTCAGTCATTCTCCTTATGGAAGGAAACCGCTTTCCACTGGGATCCGCCAGTTGCCTTTGAATTTGGCTTTGGCAATAGATCAAAATAGAGGCTACAAAGCCACCCTACCTAGATCCCTTTTAAGTTGGAACTCAAAGCTAGTGCTTTAAGCAAGTCCAGTGCTATTGGATCTGATAATTCCCTCTTTCAGTTTCGCTCGTCATTTTATATAGTTTAGGGAAAGCAAGTGCTGTTATGAGATCTGTCTTTTGTCATTCTTCCATTTCGAGATCTTTAGATTCGTAAGATCATGAGAGAGTATAGCAGAGCAGCCAGCTGAAAAACAGAAGCGCGCTAGGGCGGCTTACTTTAACACGTCCTGAGGCTTAAGAGAAGATGGCCATATAAGTGCCAGAGAAGAGAACAGGCTATGTTCAAGGAAGTTGTGGACTGGAATCAGAGATTGGATGGAAATCCGTGGTTTTAGTTAATCAATAAATTGTACCACACAACATTTAGATAGCTATACTGTTCATCTTCTGGTTTCTGATGCTTGAAATTCAGATGATATCTATATGATATAGTTAATGAAAGTACCAAGGTGAATTTTATTACTGAAAGAAACATGTACCTTTTTTTTGGAAATAACACCATATCACTAAGGGATCGTTTGGTATTCATTTTGGGAATGAGTTCCATTGCTTGGAATGCGTTTCAGTAGGTGGAATGAGTCCTCACGGTCATCTGGTTTGCAAAGGGAAGAATGAGTTCTATCAGTATGATAAATAGAAAAAACAAACCACCGAATCACCCCTAACCCCCTTTTTAAACTTTGGGAACGAGTTTTCATTTTTTTGTGGTGGAAAACTTGTAAATAATACAAACTTTTTACGGTATCAAACTTGTATATATGCCAGGCTTGCTATGTCAACTCTTCTTCCTCTTAAGTATTGAAAGCCTTTTGCAGTTGTTCTCATCTCTTCTACGTTGTAATATGTTGCTCTCAAAGACAAACCTTTGAAACCTTTTTGGAGTTGCTTTCATTTCTTCTACATTGTAATACGCCTAGTTTGCCAGGTGAAACACTTTTATGTTACTTAGTTGTATTCACTAATTAAATTCAAGGAAAAGTGTGCAAAACTTATATGTGGATATGGCATGGATTATAAATAGATACATGACTAAAAACAAATTACAATTTGTTCGAGAACTCATTTTATCACATGTCATTCAAACATCTGTTTTAGGTCGAAACTCATTTTGTTACACATTAACCAAATGCTGCCAAGGAAACTTAAAAATAGTTCCCAGAATGAATTTAAGGAATTGGTTTCTGGAATGAGATCCTGATACAGAATGAATGCCAAACGATCCCTGAGCCTTTTTGTTTTATATGCTGTCTATTTACCAAGTTGTAAGAATTATGCACCAGTAACTATCAGAAGATTGATACTGTTTTATTTGAGGTGTTTCCAATGAATATACACTTTGATTTAGAATTAGTATTAGAAATGAACTCATATGCTGCTTTTATCCATGTAACAATCTTTCTGTTTCTTTTAGATCTTTATCTATGATGAGGTATAGAGAATGTCGGCAATCAGTTTGTATAGCTTATATATTATCCATTTGTATTGTCAACTTATATTGGCTTCCATGGACCATCTGATATCGATCAATTAACATGGCTGTAATTTATTTTATTAATTGAATAATTATGTCGCAACCTAATTGGAATGATTGTTGTCCATTCCTTTATCTTGTGGGCATGGCAATTCCTTCTTTAAATATACTCTATTATCGATTGCTCTTAAAGATTCTATAGGAGTTGCAGAATGGCATTATGAAATGTCTTCTATGCTGTGTATAGAAGCTCGGGTCTATTGCTATGCTATAAAGGAGGATGCATGATGATGGGTTATTATTTGAGGATTTTGTTTTTATTGAGAATGGAATACTTCCTCCAATCCCATTTCGTTAGGCTGGCTTCCGTACTCTAGCAATGCTTAGCATTCTTGTTATAGTTGTAATTATCTTTTATTAATTCCAACAATATGATATGACACATGGTTGACCATTTCACTTTCTGTTCCTCCTACAAGATTCTCTTTAGAATATAGTGTTCCAAGCTGATTTGCTCCAATCACATTTCCAATTGCTCAATTTATGAAATACTTAAATTACCAGATAGGAACTGTTGATGAATTTTTGCATTGATATTTCTTAACAAGTCAAGCCTTACTATGAACTATGGTCATTTCCACAAGAGCATGATGTTACTTTCTGATATTCTATTATGAAACTTATTGTTTCACAAATATGCTTTAGACGCTTTTTAAGTTCTTGTCGCAACATGCAGAAAATGAATCTGTCATGGCTATGCTGATGAAACATTCTCATTGTCCAACGACTAAGAATCCTGAGCATACCTTTTCCTTGGTTATGTTGGAGTCTTTTTAAGCTTATGATACACGTAGCAAAAGGAGGAGGATGTGTACGTCGATTTGTAGTCTGAGTAGGAGAGAGGCAGATCCATTGCAGGCCTAAACCACAATGACACGACCATTCTCCTCTGTTGCTTGGTTGAATCAAAAGGAGATGGGTCAGTAAGGCGTAACAGGTAGGCAATGGCTAAAGATCGAGGAAAAGAGATTTATAGACAGAATGGATGTCACTATGGATTCTTTGCATCTCGTCAAGAATTAAATCTTGACGTAGAGTCTCTTTTCATAGTCTCGGGTATTCTCTTACTAGTCTCTGGTAGTCTTCTCTCTCAATTTCAATCTCTGCTGTCTCACTTTTTGCAAGAGAAGTTCTCTACAGAGGAAGTAATCTCCAGTGTTAGAAGCTCTTATTCTGTCCCATATCTAAGATAATCTTCAATAAGCCTAAGTAGGCTTTTTATAAGTACAGGTAGTCTCCTAGATGATGACACTTGTCATCCTCCAATCAATAGTTATCATCTCAAAGAGGAACTCTATCTATTCTCCACTAATAGTTATCTCTTCTAATGAAATTGTGTCCTCTTGGACCTATGGTTTCCATTGAGGTGTCTGACTTTTCCAAACCTTAGGTTAACATGTCCGGGTCCAATTCGGCCGTCAACGACTGCGATGCTCGTGGTTGCCACATCTAAGGACCGTCGATAACTCCTTAAAAGGGCTCTCACTTGGGACGGATATCTTCTCTCCCAAATATGCACAAGTCTTACAGATAAATAATTAAATAATTAAACAAGTTCGGCGATTCATGCCGGAGCACAACTTGCATTGGTTAATCGCATATATTATCATTTGTTAAAATCTCAGTCTCGGAGGCACCAAATGCAATAATAATAACAATAATAATAATAATAATAATAATAATAATAATAATAATAATAATAATAATAATAATAATACAACAAGTCTCACCATAATTAATCTCGAGTCATGTTCGAATATGTAATTCGGTATTCAGTCTCACTGGACACTTGTGTGAAAGTGCTGAAGTCTGCAAGTATCTAAGTGTCGAAAGTCCATGTGCGCAAATCACCAAAAGTCAAAACCCTAAGTGTGCACTCTGAACATATGCCAAAGGTTAAAATGGTCAATATACAAGTTATGTTGGTCCCACAGCGTTACTGCATGCAAAGGATGAACTTGGGAAGCGAAACTTACAAAATTGACAGAATCCAGAAGAAGCCACACTAGACCAGCTACGAATCCTAGCTGGACTGGAGGCTGCTGGACCTGGTTTTGCTGATTTCCTCGATTTTTATGCGCGCTCCCGTTCTGCAATTTGCATCTTTTCTACCATTCTTGAGGTCTCGAATCTATGTACTGGCTTCATGGATTTGAAGAAGTCTAAAAGTCATAACATACTCTAAGGCACGTATGCTAGAGCACATATCAAAAAGCGTCAAAGCACAATTTGGTGCCTACAAGTCTCTAAGTAAAGCAATTTTATGCCACGTAAGCATTCTTAAGGTAATTACATGGCATTTCTTTGCCTCGTCAAACACATCTTAATAACATAGCGCACAGTGCAAATGGTCATCAACAGTTTTTAATAAATTTTAGTGATTTCTTCTGCCTCAGGTATTGCCTATGAATGGTATTACAAGGTAAAATAAGATTGTATTCAGTTATTGAAACTCAGTGAGATGCATTTTTTTCTTGCAGAAAATGGACATCTACCATCAGAGATCAAGAAAAGGACCGGTTAACTCCTGTGAGTATCATTTCCAATCTAGTATGACCTACACCTACTAGTTAAACAATCTAGTGGACCTTGTACATGAAAACTGGTTTTGGATTGGCCAGTACTGTTCTTGATCATTTCTTTGTTTCATTTAGCTTGTGGAAGCATTAAGCACAAGTTACCTAGGCCCTGATTATTCTCAGGTACTTCTCTTATTCACATTGACAGCTTATATATTACTCTCTGGTTGCAGGTTCAGGTTACTTAGTTCAAAATGGTTTGATACTGACATTGGTTTAATAATGATTTTTCTGCAGCCAAAAGAATTTGCAGAAATATCAATTAAGGACATTGATCAAGTGGTTAATACTTCCTTTCCTTTATGTATGCGCCATCTCTTTCAAAAGGTAAAATATTTTCATCTCCAAAGTTTGTGGGAGTAACCATTCTCCTTCAGTTAAGTTCACTGTTTCTTATTTCTTCTTTTTTTTTTATTGTACTGGTTTTGTCTTTCTCCCCCCTAGTTCTCCCTAATGTTTCTTCCATTTATGCAATTTATGTGCAGCTAAGAGAGGACCATCATTTAAAGCATGGGGGAAGGATGCAATTGGGACTCTTCTTGAAGGTAAGTTTTCTCATGCACACTCGAGTCTACATAATATCACATATAATACAGCATGTTTTCTTATGCACACTCAACAGTACATAATATATATCACGTATAATACACATTTTTTGCATTTGGTTTTTGAATAACTGCATCCACTTGAGTTGAAAAATGGAGCGGCATACAATTGAGTTATTTGCATGATCACTTTGCTATGTCAAAGCTTCATCTTATCATGAATTATGTTTCTTAACCCTTGAAAACCATTTATAACAAAAACAACAAAATGTCTTATCACAACTAGTTGAGCTAGGCCATACGAATCCTACTCTGTCATCCCAGTCTCTTAAAAACCCTAAGTTTAGTAAGATTATGTGCATATAAATCATTTCGGACTGACTCCATCTATGCCCTTTTTGGTCTTTCTTATTCCCTTTTTGATCCTTTGAAATGCATCCTCTAACATCTTCTAACATGCCTCCCTAGGTCTTTGAACATGGCGAAACCATCTTTAACTAGTTTATCTTATCTCTTATTTGGGCAACTTTTAGACACTCTTGGATATGTCTTACCTTACAACCTTTCCTACTTTTCTACGAATCTATTTATCCTCAAATGGCAACACTTATTCTATGAATATATTGCTTCTTTGTTGCCTAACATTCTAATCCATACATCATAGCCGGCCTAATTATTGTCTCATAAGATCTTCCTTTGAGCTTGTATGGAACACATAACACTCTAAAAGTGCCCATCCACTTAAATCATCATGTTCTAATTCTATATGCAATGTCCTTGTCGATAATCCCCTGTTATGGATAACTGATCCAAGATAATAGAAGCAGTTACTTTTGTTTGCAATTATTGTAGAGTTTTTTGTTCTTTTGTAGTTATCAATTTGCTTTCTTTTAATCATTTTCAGTTTGTCAATTAATTTTTAGTATTGATTTTTTTCTTCCTATACTACTTTGTGTAGGGTGTTGGCTTGAAGTTGGATGATGCTCTTGCATTCTGGAAAGCAGAGTTCTCCCAAAAGGTTAGTATAGTGATTTTCAGGCTGGACTCTTTCTTCTCACTAGCAATGCAGTGTATCCTTCCGTTCTCGGGCATTGTTTCTCCCAAAACTATTCAAAGTTTGCAAATTTGTCTTGTCAGCTACAAATTGGACAATTGACAATTTCTTTCTTCTTTTTAGTTCTTTTACACTACTGTGTAGCCGCTGCAGGTTTATTAATGCATGGTCAGTCTCTATCTACTCTGATTTTCTGACAATGTTCAATCAACAAGGTGGCCCATTGAATGAATGGTTTCTAGTTTGTATTGATGTCTATGTAGCCGCCACAGGTTTATTAATGCATGATCAGTCTTTATCTGCTCCAATTTTCTGACAATGTTCTATCAAAAAGGTGGCCCATTGAGTGAATGGTTTCTAGTTTGTATTGATGTCGATAGTGAGAACTAAGCGAGCCTTGCCTATATGAGGATAGGGGTGGTTCATTTACATTCTTTTGATCATAATATGTTTTATTGTAGTTCTACATGTCTTGGTTTTAAATTACTGTTATTTCGTTAATGTATGGTGTTGGAATTGTTTGTCATAGGTTGGTGCTGAAAGGTTTGACAAAGAATATGCGTACGGCATACGTCATAACTATGGGAAGGAGGGGAAAAGAACTGTAAGACATCTGCCAGCACACTTAATGATATTTGAGGACCTTATACTTGACTTCATACTTAGTCATATCAGATATTTATTTATTGATCTAAGCATTTTCTTCTGGAGGTGGGTTGTCTGGTGGAACACTCTAGATTTATAAACCTGGTGAGACATGACTTTAACACGTGGAAGCTTATTTGGCTAGCCTCAGTTGTGCATGTGTTCCCAGTTAATCCCATCTCACATAGTAAAGTCCAAGCCAAATGTATTTGCCATGCGGCAAAAAAAAAAAAATTCTCAGTTTAACATGTTTCTTGCACAAAACATTAAAAGTATTAAAAAAATCTTCAGCTGCAATTTTATGTGACAAAATCTGTTATACAAGTATTGATGGGGCTTATGGGGGGAAATATCGTCTATGTGGTGTATTCAGAGGGTCTGTTGTCAGGTGGACAGTGTGGATTGTCCACATCGTTGCTCCACGTGGCAGGAAAAAAACATGTCTCACCCAGTAAGTAAACTTGGTTAGCATACCGGAATACCTTTCAGCTTCTCTTTATTTGTACTCCTAGATTTTTATATCTGTATAAGAAATTTATTTTCTGGTTGATCAAACTTTTCTCATTATTTATGTGTACATGTGTCTATATATATGTACGTATTTCATATATAGCATTCCAACACCATATTTGAAAAAATTGGACTTCTTGCTGGTGCAGGACTACACACCCTATTCTTGTCAAAAAATCATTTCATCAACTCCTGGTGTGGGAGATCATCATGGTTGCCCTTATCGACACTTCAGGTCCATGCTTAAACTATTTTATTTCAATTAACTCAAGGATATTCAACAAGGCAACATTGTAATTAACTTCCTGAACTTACAGTCCCAACTCTATTATGTAAATATGATCCATAACTTGATTAATTATACGTTCTTACTAGTGTATTTTGCTATTAAGAACTAATAACAATGAGCATATGTTTGTTTAACTACCTTTGCCTATGTGGACGTAATTCCTTTATTTTCAAGTTATGCGAGATTTAAGTCCAGAGAAAGTTTCATAATATATTGTAGTATCAGAGACTCAAATTTATTTATGTTGACACATAGATAACTTTGTTTAAGAAACGCTGACTTCAGAATACAGTTAAAGAACCAAATATTGTTCATAGGCATATGTAAAAAAGTATTTTCTCACTGATACATGGTTGGAATGAGCTTGACAAAGATAATACAAAGTATGTATGACATGCATCTTGTTGCTTTGTTAATTTATCTCATCTGTGAATGTATGCCCTACTTAAACAGTAGGTAATATGGTAATTAGGGGTGTAAAGGGTATCCGATACCTGGCAGGATGGGCCCTGTTTATCAGGTTCAATTCCAGGTTTATAAACCCGCTACAGAATCACATTTGGTTTTGGTTTTTTAACATTTGGCTTCGTTAAGATGTACACATCGTTCGGGTCTCTTTAACTTTATTGCATGTCTATTACTTATCTTTTATATCTTTAGAAATAAGGTAGGTTTGTAATAAATAAAAAAACTTAGAGCCTGTTTGGAAATGCTTTTACAGAAAACAAGTCAAAGACCAGAAGCTTTTCATATCGTTTTTGGATTTTTAGAAACACAGATTAAGAAATTTGTTTTTTTTATCCATTTCTCTCTTATTCTCTGTTTCTGTCTTAAACAATTGAGAGAAACTTCTGATGAGCTGAGATTGTGCTCTCTTATGCTGCTCCATGTATCCAGATTCATCTGTTAGCTACTTGGCATTTGTTTGAACTTCAAACGGCAAAGCTATTCTCATCTTTCCAACCCAAATCTCCATCATCGAAGAGTTTGCTAGCTCTTACAACAATGAGAGTTACTGTGGTGTTCAGTCTTACCTTATCTCCAAATGCTTCTCTTCTCTTGTGCTGAAGTTCTGAAATTCTCTTGCCTGAAGAGTTTAAGAACTTCACCTACACCATGGATGACAACCAGAACTTCAAAGAAATCTCCATGGGTTTCAAACTTAAGTGGTCCTTCACTACATCAAGAGGAAAAATACCCCCTGGGTCACTACCAAATAAAATGCATCTACTGTATTCCCGTCCAGCTAAAACACAAATGGATTTTCCATTTCTCTTTACCTCCCTCATGTTTTCAAAGAAGCCTAAAAAATCAATTGAAGAACAGAGAGATGGTTATGTGACGATCATCATACGAAGATAATCATTAACTTTGATCTCACTTACCCTTTTCAAATCCATCAATGTTTGTCTACCTTTATACGTTTCCCCAGTTGAAATAGGCTTGGCTACTACACATAATCTCACACAAAATGACTTTGTATTGAAGATTTATCTGCTAATCAGGTAGATGATGGAATACTTATTTGTATTCTCTGGATAAAAACTACAAAATGAAGAGGCACAAACAATCGGGCTTAGTTTCAGAGATAGCAACTAAGGCTCATTTTTTAGGGTGTTGCAGATACCCGTTATCATCTATCCTACATTGTTTGCTCATGCAGGCATCGAAAGTGTTGGGACCCACCATTTAGTTGTCAAGCATTGGAATAGTTTTCACGGCAAATTATCAACACCTTAAAATAGTTCTGGCCATTCAGTCTATAACATTCTTTTGGTTTGAACGGAGAGGGTTCAAAACATCCTCCAGGTTGGACTGTTACCTCTTCAATAAGGTTTATCTTTTAATCTGGATCACCTAGATGTAACACGTTAAACAAGGGGTCCTAGCCAGACATATATGCCACAAGTATTGTAATTCAATTGATTTTTTTTTTTTTTTTTAAAAAACCAATCGCTGAATAATAATTACTATTCAATAACAGTGATATTATATTATGGACATACATCACATCCAATTGTAAATCCTGAATCAGTAATAGTGTCATTATTCTTAATTAAACCCCCATGGTCATGTAAGGTGTTCCTAACTTCTCTGGTAGGTCATGAGCCTAACAAACTAACTAGACATATGAAGAGGTTAAAAAATATGCTTTTAACCCGTTATAATTTCCTGTTTTAACATGGAAGTGAGGAGAATTTGAAAGCCGCCCTCGGAAAAATGGGTGTCAATGGTCGTGCAGTGGAGGACGTGTTGGACAAAGTTCGAAGTCGACATTATCAGGTTTTAGGGTTATATATTGTCTCTAAAATTGCATCCTAATTTCAGAAGTCCTGAGTTTCATTGTATTGGTCTTTATGTTATTGATAAAATGGAAATGCATTTGGCTTTTGCAGTTGGCATGTACCTTGACTTTTGAGGCTGTTCATGGCTCCTCATGTGATGCTGGGATCAACCATCCAAATCAGTATTTCACGGACAGTCGTGCGATTTTGAAAGCAAAGGTATGTGTGTGTGTGTGTATTTATATCTATTTTATGAAATTCAATTATCAATTCAGCCCTCCTAGCATGAAGCTGTAACCACAGTTTTGAGGGTTATGTTGGTTAGAAATCCTTTAATCTCACTTATTGCCAGAGTTCACATTCTCTTGCTCCATGCATGTGGAACATTTGTGGAGGGATAGAGACCAGATTGATCTACGAAGCTTAAGTTTGCCTGTTCAATTATAACTATTTGACCTTTTACATTCTTTTGGATGATTGAAAAAATGTACCAAATAGTCCATAAAACACCTATAGGAAATACGGTAAGTGTGAATGGGTAAATGTTGGAAACTAAGACAGCATTTAAACTAAATCTAACCTAACTAGTAAGTTACAAATGACAACCCATCACTGCTAATCAATCGCTTATACAAAGAAAAAACCAACAACCACTTGCATATGTATCCCTTATATACAAGTGTGGATCAGGTGTGGAAGCTCCACATCAAAACTGCGTGTGAAACAAACCAGTCAGGTTTTGTACTCCTGCCAGGGGTTTTTATGACACTACAATCTCCACAGATAGCTGTATCTACTGGAGCACCCCTGGCTTCTCACAGCAGATAGTTATAATTAATGACTAGTTGATTTCCAATCTCTTGCTTGGGAAATAGAAACTGTAATTGCATCAAAGACCATTCATTGGTGTCAACTGTCAACTCTCTGTTCTAAATGTGATCCAAGATAAGCTATAATGGGAAATGGGATTTTACGGCTTACTGAAACATAGATATAAGATGATGTGAGAAACATTTCATTTATCGAAAATTAGCTATGTGATTATCCTTGTAAGAGTAAGCAGGAAAGAGAAAAAATGTGTGTTTATAAAGGAGCCAAGGCTTTCGTAGTGATACAGAAGCACAAATTCTGTTTTGTGTACTCCCCCGACAATCTTCACAGTGGTATTCCGAAATGTGTTTTTTCTAATTGGTATTTTCGAAATCAGATTGGAAAATCCTAAATAGGGGGGTTGTAATTGAAGATCAGGATTAGACTTGTAATATCATAGGATTCATAAATATTTCTTTAAAATTTGAAAATTCATAAGTAATAAAAATGGAACATGTTGAGATTCTGAAACTCAGGAAACGAAATTTTCAATTTTGTTAATCAATGATCATAGTGTTACTAGTTATAAGTGTAATTTCCTTCATGCTCCCTCTTTTGTGTTCCTGTTCCCATTAGGAATTCAATAGGATCTTGCATTCAAACCGTGGATCATCAGTTTCAAATAGATGGTTTTTCCCCAAAAGGATTCAAACCTAGGATCCAGTTTAGGTTTAGATTTGGTTTGGATCACAAGATTCAAGTTGTAAATCGTAACAACTTATATCCATCGAGCTAACATTATCAGAAACTTGACTTGTTGTCTCCTAATTAAATTTTCATCTCCTAATTACTTTTCCTTTGCAGAACCCCTCTTCCACTTGAGGAGCAGCCATTTGTTGGGTGTAACTAGGGATTAATTATTTTGGTATCTGATACAGGTTTGTGTTTCCATCAGACCTAGATTTCTCAATGTTATTTATTTACGTTGTTTTTAGTTGTTTCTTTTTGGTTCTTAAGCTGGGAAAGAAACTGCAAAATCATAATTGCTGTGCACAACAACTATTTGAGGATGAACACTACGGCCTTTATTTGATTTCCAAATGCGGCTTCTGACATTTTAGTTTCTTCCGGGTCATCTAAAGAGGTCAAAGTGACCATGAAAATGGCTAGAGTTGGTTTGTCCCATGACTGTTGAGATTATCAAAGATTCATGACTGTTGGGTATGGTCCTGGTTGATATGACTGGGCAAGATTCTATCCCAATTTAGAAATGTGCAGTTGTCTTCTAGTTCAAAAAATGGGTGCCCCTTTTATAATTAATGACTGGTTGATTTCCAATCTCTTGCTTGGGAACTAGAAACTGTAATTGCATCAAAGACCATTCATTGGTGTCAACTGTCAACTCTCTGTTCTAAATGTGATCCAAGATAAGCTATAATGGGAAATGGGATTTTACGGCTTACTGAAACATAGATGCAAGATGATGTGAGAAACATTTCATTTATCGAAATTAGCTATGTGATTATCCTTGTAAGAGTAAGCAGGAAAGAGAAAAATGTGTGTTTATGAAGGAGCCAAGGCTTTTGTTGGTAATGTCATGGAATCAATGGCTGTAGGTATGCTTTCGGTGGTAGTGATACTGGTTTTCCCTCTTCACCTTTCAGTTTTCTAATGGGTGATTACTTTTTGATAACGGTGATTATTCCGAGTTGCTTAGTTAATTTCAATTGTTGGAATTTTGAATAGATGATAAAATGATGTACATGTTTTCGGGTAAGCATCTTTGAGAATGGCAAGCCATTTCTTGAGGCGGCGTCTGCTGAATGATACCAAAGTGCATGAGGTGGTATATAGAAACAGAATTTTAGTTCCATGCTGTTTAATCTGTATTGATAGTCTGCATATATTTACCCGATCATGTGATTTTCCAATACAAATTTGAAAAGAAAGACTACTGCTTTGCGTATTCCTGAAGTATGTATTTCCACTTGCCTTGTATAATTTTGCAACCAGCTTTCTGTTTCTTTACGGTTAAACGTTTTGATCAAATGATCTTTTCCTCTGATTTATTACACCTTTAATGTTTGGACCATGTATACTTAGACACATTTATATATATGTGTGTGTGGACTTTCTTATGCAACCCAAGCTTACAGTTGGTTTCTTACAAATTTATAACTAAAGAAAGGCAAAAGAAGTAAAGAATGGCTGTGGTTTCTAAGTTGTGTGTGATGTTATTTATTCTAGCTATATTGTTTGCTACCAAGAACCAGCATTTGGGATTACTTTAGGGTAAAAGAGATATGCCTTCTGTTTATTATTCCTTTGGACGGGACTGTCAGAAAGTCATGAAAAAAGCGTGGGATATGGATAGTATGATTGTGACCATCCTATTGAATAATTGCCATCTTTCTGAGGTGCCTTTTATCCATCTGAGAGGGAAAAAAGTCATATAGGTTGCACCCTTTTTGGTTGGTAGCAAGAGAAAGTAGGCAGTGCATTGTCATTAGGAAATGGAATTTGCTTCTTTTATTTTTCTTGCCAAGAAAAATTAATGCTTTTCCCTGACATGCCTTTATAGCAATATTAATAAACAAGGAAAAACCAAGATCAAAAGAGAAGTTTTTCATGTTGTCAAAAAATGAGTTAGAATTACAACTTGCACTCTTTATCTTAGAAGAAGTTTTCCCTAGGGTTACAACTTATATTCCTATCCAATATATTAGGACAAATTTCAAATATACTTTAACCGTATCCCCTAATCCCATGGTACTGACCTGAATAATGAATTACCCGTGATAATAGGATCTCCACCAACTCTCAAGACCTTTAGTTGAAAAGGCATGGTCTTTATTAAAGTGGTCGGGTTTGCCACGGAGCAAAACTAGTTGTTGGGTTTCTCTATGATCTCATCAACCCCACTTCAATTTTGCTGAGATCACCAACCCGACAATTTTTTCCTTGCTTCCTGGGACTCGGTTTGTAATTAGTACGAGTGCTTTACAGCCTTTTGTGCATTCATGGCAGCCTTTGTTTGCTTGCCCTTTATCTATCATTACCAATCCAACTCTCTCTCAAAACACATTGAAAGTCGACCCTCGGCTGGTTCAAAAGTAAAAACTAGACCCTCGGCTGGACACATGGTGGACATCGGGTGCAATTACTTTGGAACGGACGAAATGCTCTCTACCCATATTTTTAACCTGTTAAGGTAGAAGCCAGTTAAAGATGTATCTTTTGCTTAGGGTTTTAAAAGGTGCATATCACCCTTGTTTGTAAGGCCCACCCTATGACATATGGTTCAGCCCATAGGGGACAAAGGTCCTTGCCCATATAAATTGTCATATTTAAAGGCATAAAGCCCAATCTGTTCTAATCCCTATCATTGCAATGATGGAGATGAGGATCTTCTATGATCTGGATCATAGGGAACCTCATGTGAACCTCACAGGAGGTTGACATGTGTCTTAGGTGGGCCCACCACTTTAACTGGCTTCTACCGGTTAAGGTAGAAGCCGGTTAAAGTGGTAGCCCACCCAGGTTCACCTTTCTCTTAAGTTTTAAAAATGGCAGGTCACCCTTTTTAATGGGGTCCACATGTGGACACATTAGGTTCACCTTTTTCGTAGGGTTTGGTAGAAGCCAATTAAAGTGGTGGGCCATTCAGGTTCACCTTTCTCTTAGGTTTTAAAAATGACAGGTCACCCTTTTTAATGGGTCCACCTGTAAACACATGTCAACCTCCTGTGAGGTTCACAGGAGGTTTCTTGTGATCCAGATCACAAAAGATCCCCACTCCATTGATGGGTAGATAAGTGGAAGACCCATTTCCACCCCCAAGTAATTAGTTGTTTACTTAAAGAAACTAGCGTTTGGTAAATACATTTATTTAAGTGCTTATGAAAGTTTAGGGGTAAAATAGGTATTATGAAAATATTACTAAAGTTTAGAAATAAGTTCTTGCATTTGATAAATACATTTATTTAAGTGCTTATGAAGTATTTGATAAATACATTTATTTAAGTGCTTATGAAAGTTTAGGGACAAATAGGTACTATGAAAATATTACTAAAGTTTAGAAATAGCTTCCTGCATGTGATAAATACATTTATTTAAGTGTTTATGAAAGTTTAGGCATAAAATTGGTATTATAAAAATATTATTAAAATTCAGAAATAGCTTCCCCTCATAAGTGATAAGCTCTCAGCAGCTTCTCCTTATCAGTAGCCTTCTCTACTGTTTAGGGTTAAGCACTTACTCATTAGGTGTTCCGAAACACACTTTTTTATTTTAAAAGGTGCTTTAATAAACTATAAGCTGAAATAAGCACTTATCTACGCCCGGCTCAAGTCTTCGGCCCCGAGCTGTGGGCCTGGTTTCGGTTCTGATGCACTGAAAGCAATTATCAAGTGGCTTATATTAATCATTGTGGGTCAAAAAGATGAGTTCCTCTTATTTAATAAGACACGTGTCCAACTCAAAAAACCAGTATCTTTGTGCCGACAAAAAATATTCTCAGTCTAAAAATGATTAGAGAATCTTCTTTGGTCAATCATCTCGGTCGTGATAATGGGTATTACGTAAATCTGACGGTTCTTATGTGAAAACGGTTATTCTGATCGTTCTATTAGAATAAATTAAAAAATTATATTATTTTTTATTGAATATTTTATCATATTGAAAGTTATTTTTAAAATTATTTTTAATATTTTATCATATTGAAAATTATTTTTTTTTAAAATTAAGAAAAACTAACACGCTTTTTGATGGACCCTTTCTCTTAAATAACTTAATAAATTAAAAAATTATATTATTTTTTAATTTATTAAATATTTTATCATATTGCAAGTTATTTTTAAATTTCTTTTTTAATATTTTATCATATTGAAAATTATTTTTTAAAAAATTAAGAAAAAAAAAAAAACTAACACGCTTTTCTCTTAAATAACTTTTTATACACGTAAGGATATATGGCTGCAGTGGTTAAGGGTGCAACTGTAATTACCCTAACCCCACAATATTACATGGCTTTATGAGTTACTTTCCTCTTTCCTGGTGACGGGAATAAAGTCCCCAACCATCCAAGCAAGTACTCCTTTGTTGTGAAATTGATTGAATAATGCTGTACATTTATTTCTGGACACAGATGCCCTTATTCTTTTTCAATATTTCTTTGTTAAAAAGAACAAAAAAGTAAAATAAAATAAATCATGAAAAGGCCCTCTTCTTCATGTCTCTCTATCATGTCTGTGTCCTTGCCACATGTACTGTGCCCCATCTTCAATTTTGCTTCCAACCATTCAT
The DNA here is from genome assembly GCA_031762675.1 of Pachysandra terminalis. Taxonomy (NCBI): domain Eukaryota; kingdom Viridiplantae; phylum Streptophyta; class Magnoliopsida; order Buxales; family Buxaceae; genus Pachysandra; species Pachysandra terminalis. The sequence continues at coordinate 16,617,929 of JAUPMG010000017.1, read as the reverse complement.
CTCTGACTTGTGATATAAATATCCTCAAAACACTGACGGTTTCTGGTGGGTGTTACTTCTCTTTGCATCTGCTGTTGTTGGAATAAGTAATATTTTGTGTCATTCAGCTTAAAAAAAAAAAAAAACTCTCTACAAGTAATTAATGAAGAAATGCTTTTTTGCTTTGGTCGTTGTTGGAATAAGTAATATTTTGTGTCATTCAGCTTTAAAAAAAAAAAAAAAAACTCTCTACAAATAATTAATGAGGAAATGCTTTTTTGCTTTGGTCAAAATTAATGAGTAGAATGATATTAGTGATGACGGATTTGTAAAAGGATAATTGTATTAGACGGAATCAATTACAATCATCAATCAGAGAGTAAGGTAGGTAGTCTGTCTCAAGACAGCCTAAACCGTCGCACAGCCGTTCTGTTGAGAGCGTTCCTTGTCAATCTTTAACTGCGAAGAAGACAAAAAAAAGGGATAGAAAGAAATGAGGTATTGCAATAACTAAGGAAGGGGAGTGAATGCATTCACAAAGCAGTAAAACCTCCCAGGTTTTGGAGATTTCTCTTTCTCTTGCAGTCTTTTTACACACTGTTGTTTCAGGGTTATAAAATCTGGTTTTTACTTCAGATCTCGATCCTCATCAATGGAGGATAGGCACTGGTATTTGTAGAGAGTTTCCCACTCTCAGTAGGACAAGTGTCACTCGGCTAAGCGTTTAGAGGGAGACCCTCGA
>JAUPMG010000017.1:16596768-16614909 GCA_031762675.1 Pachysandra terminalis | reverse complement strand
CCCCCCCCCCCACCCCGTTTTTTTTTCAAGGTACCTAGATGAGGGTAAGGTCTAGGCGATGGGTCCCGTAGGCTTGCACTTGATTTTAATTTTTTATTACATCTTTTATTTTTGAATAGAATTTATTTATTAATAGATAAGAATAAGTATTTTTTAACTTGTTTTCTTATTTACATAATAAGAAGTGAAAATAAACAAGGCCATACTTGATTAAAGAGGAGGAGGAGAAGAAAAAAGAAGTAAAAGGTCCTCAGCTATTGAACCAGGTACAGTCCATTTCCCTCGTGGGTGTCCCATCCCACTCTCTCTTTCTCAATCTCTCTTGTTCTCTCTTGGTTTACTTCTCCCCCTTTTCCTGTCTCTTTCCCTTTCTCACTGACATGCACCCTCTGCTCCTCGTTTGTCCCACCCTTTCATCTCTCTCTCTCTCTCTCTCACACACACACATTCTCTTTCCACCATTCCTCCCCAATATATTCTTCTCTCACAAACATGCAGGGCCTCTTTGTCTTCTTTATTATCCCCCATTCCCTCCCTAAACTCCCCTTTCTCTCCCAGTAAATTCCCATACTTGGTCTTATTAATAGAGAGGGGATTAGAAAGAACAAGGCTATTACTCTCTCTCTCTCTCTCAATTTTTTATTTAAAGTATGCCCCATAACTACTTGCCTTATTTGTTGATATGAAGCTCTTGCCTTATTTGTCGATATGAAGCTTTATTATTACCTCGTCATTATTTATATCACAAATGTATAACGGTGAAATCAGGTGATGATCTATTAAATAGTTAGATGATGGCGTCTCATTCTTGAAGACAACGATTTTGTTCATTGGTGATTTCCCAAAAGTCTATGTGACTGGACGCCTTGTTGCCTAGCCTCGCCCAGGCTTTTTGACAACTATATAGTTATCCATCATTTTATATATCTCCTAAATGTTGTTAGAATGAAGATGATGGAAGGAGAGTCAATCAGAACTCCTATAGGGGTTTTGATCATTGATTGAGTAGTATAATTTTCATATGTTGAGATTAGAACGTATGGGGTGAGCTAAAACCTACTCTGCGCTATCAAAGCAGCTTTCTGCACTGCATCCATCTGGCTTCTAAGATTTAAAATGTAATGGATTTTTTTATGAATAACAATGAGGGGTGTGTGTGTGTGTGTGTATCAACAAAGAATATACAAGATTCTATCAGCTGAACAAGCTGGTCAGCAAGCATAGGTACGTACAATACTCAAACATAAAGGAAGCCAGATAAAGAACTATATATACAATTGAAAGGCTAGAACATAACATAATAAAACTAGAACTGTGAAATAATCCATCTCCGTGGAGCATCTCCTTTGTAGTGACTCCAAAGAACGAAAACTCGATCTCCACCCCTCTCCTAGCTAATTAGTCCACCAAGTCATTTGAAGCACGTGGTACATGAATCAACAAGATGTCCATACCAAATGATAAGAAATGAATCAAGTGAACGAGATGATTGAACCACCAGTAGCAGCCAAGGTTTTAAATTTCGATTTCGCTAGACATTTCGCCAAGGGGGGTTTGCCGAAATTTTGGCAAAATATCGCCATTTCGCCAAGGGGGGACATGGCGACATTTCGGCGGCATGCCGGCGAAATTTAAAACCGTGGTAGCAACCCCATATGAAAGCCAAGAAATCACCAAAAATGTATCTCCCTTGCACGAGTTATCCATAATCTTGCTTCCCTTCTCCCTATAGATAGAGTAGAAATATCAGTCCGCATCACACCCTCAGCCCCAATAGGAGTCGAGAAGCCAAAAAGACATTGTCCAGTATGGTCTTTAACTATACCCTCACGAAGGCCATCAAAGTTTAGCTTACTGAGACTGTCCAAAGGTGATCGCTAGATTGGACTAAATCTCCGAACCAAGGGGGGTGAGTGAGCAATACTCCATCCTCAACGATCTCTGTTACTGAAAACTCTAAACCCTGGGAGATTAGACAACCATGAAGCCAACAATAGTAGAATCGAGTCAAGGATAGATCTAGTATTGTGCCTCCTGTCCTTGAAGATCTTCCTGTTCCTCTCACCCCAAATCTACCACAAAATATCATGAAAGAAGGATTGATAAAAACCTATTAACTTTCATTGTCCCTATTGTATACCAACTCCAGAAGGCATCACCGATCCAGATCAACTGAAGTAATCGTGACTAAATCTCTCTTGCAGTGATACATTGCAAGAATAAGTGGTCAATTGACTCGTCATGATCCAAGCATATGATACAAAGTTGAGGAGCGAAGGCAAGATTTGTCCTCTGTTTGTCCACGGGAATTTAGAAAGGCCCATGGGACTTTTCATTTGAACAAGGACAGGCTTTCTCCCTACTTCAAGTCATTAAAATCTATGAGGAATTAAATGTATATATCATAATGTTAATAGTTTTAATTTTGGTTGTTAACAGGTGGAATTTAATCAATATTTTTGTGTGAGTATGCCTGCATGCAAAGGGATTTCTGGTGTCTCATTAGGTTTAGTTTCATGCTAAGACATGGGTTTATCTGCCACATGGAGGGATGGCGTGACAAATCCAAACCTTCGCCTCACATGGAATTGCCCTGATAGGCAACATAAATATCCTTCAACTCAAGCAGGCCCCATTTCCTTTTTCATGTTTAATGCAAGTCATGTAACTTTATGTGATGTTTGATAATACTTCAAAAATTTGATTCTAAGTTGGTTTTTCTCAAGTTAGATCTAATAGCTAGCAGAGTCCTTCGTGATGAGATAGATTTTTGTTGAATGCTAATGATGGGTTAGTAATGACAACATGGATCTCAACTATTTAAAGTGTTGAAAAAATGGATGGAACAGTAAATAGAGTACGAATTTGAAGTATGTAAATTGTATTGTAAAAATTGTTTTGAAGATATTATTGAATACTAATTTTATAAAAGTAAAGTACAATGTTGACGTATTTCTCAGGCTTCTTTTCAAGCTATATCTTTTTCTTAAAATAACTAAATTTTTTATTTCTTTGTTATTGTTTGAGTCATAGTCATGAACTGGATTTGTTTTTGGTTTATCAAGAAAAGGACCTATTTTATGTTTAAGCTTAAAAGTATGGAGTTCATCCCTAAACTTCTCGAGGTCGTTATGTGTTACTTTCTTCTTACATCCTAACTTTTCTATTTAAGTTATTAGGTCTTCCCCTCCCTTCTCTCTATCTTGTGTCCACGTACTTTTCTAATAATTAAACTATCTTAAGTTGGAGGAAGGGCAATAAAGATAGAGAAATTGTTAATTAGGAATCTTCTAGTATTCTTTTTTTCTCCTTTATTTTAAAATCTTTCTTCTAATCATTGGAAACAAAGTTGGGTTTGATGACATATATTTACATAAAATTATATTCTATACATACATACATACACACACACACACACAATATTATATATATATAATATATTTTGAAAAGGGAGCATTGTGCCACACCTTGGAGTAGGATGCAGTAATGCACTCCTGTATGGTTGGGGTAGGGATTGCCAAACTACCCCAAACGGAACCTGATTGCATTCCTAATCATGGGCTTATAACATGAGTAGTAGTATTTCATCATGGAAATTTTATGCTAATAAGGTCAACATATTTGGTTAAGAATGAGATTATCATGGGATCTACCTAAAGTAAAAACGTGGTGGTTACATGATATTCTTCGCTTGGTTATGTTTTATATAACTTTATGAAATATCAATATCTAGTTGTACACAATGCAAGTCCTATCTTGAGAGTTGTCATGGTGCATCTGCATTTTTTTCTCTTTCTACAGGTTTGATATCACTCTAGAGACAACTGAGAAGCAAAAGACTGAGCGACCTAATTTCTGGAATGGATCCTCCTATAACTGAAATGAAAAGTGGTTTTGATACTGCCCATATTGCAGAAGTGAAATCATGGCTTGTTTCTCAATTTGATGCAGTGGGAAAAGATGTGCCAGAGTTTGAATTCACTCCTCGAAGTATTGCACATTTGCATACTCTAGCCACCCTCTCCCAAGCCAAAACTCAGGCTGCAGGAATCATTGGAGCCGATCTCCGCCAGAAAGCTTCAGAGTATCGTTTACAAGGTTTTTGGTTTTCCTACATAGAATGATTTTATTTTATTTTTTTCTTTTAACATTCGTTATACTTCTGTATTTGTATCCTCATTGCTTCATCCATCATGTACTGAAGCAAGATTTTATGAAAATTCTGTAACTGCAGCTGCAAGAATTAAAGAGATATTGGAGAATGTGGGATTGGCACAAGAGAGTTTACCATCGAATGTGGTTGCATCAGCACAGGTTGTTGCAACTGTGGCAAATTTATTGAATATAAGAGATACAGAAATGAGTAGGTAGGTTTATTTATCCTCTTTGTGTATGTGTATATATGTATTTTTTGGAAGGTAAAATCTAGTATATATTTTTGAATAAGAGTTATGGGTACATTTACAAGCTACACAAGTGAGCACACCTAGGGTGCCAACTTAGGAACATCACAAGGAAAACCACCCCATCACACAGACTTACTAAGTCAAGTATATCCCGCAAAGAAAACAAAAGAAATCTCCAAAGAAGAGGGAGGTCCCCCATGAAAGCCGCACAACTAGGACAACTAGGCCAATGACAGCCCCAACCCATGTGACCCAATCCATACTTTCTCATACAGATCAAGAGACAGCCCAAAGCACAAATAGCACAGAGGGTAACATAAGCTCATTCCAACCAAGAATCTGAGCACCAAACCTAACAAATAGGTAGCACTCAAAGAACAACAGAAAACTCAGCACCCAACAGCATATCCTCACACCAAAGAGAAGAGGACCACCAGAACCACAACAGGAACCCCATTTCATAAACCAGCAGCAGCAAAGGAGTGCACAGCAGTGGGGTCGGGGGTTTTCTTACCTGATATATGGTCCTTATGGGTGGGGTCATGTATCCGGGGTTTACCCTGTCCCCACTAAGTGGGGTCGGGAGTTCCACGTCACCAAAAAAAAAAAGGAGTGCACAGCAGTAGCACACTCTTAACACACTAGGCACAAAGAAGTAGCAGAGCAGAGCAGCAAAGCAGCAGAGCAGATAACCAAGCCGCATAGCACACCATAATTCAGCACCAGAGGAAGAAGCACAGTTCAAAGAAAACACAGCAAAGGAAACCCCATTCCAGAGAACCAGTAGAAGCCAGCAGCAGATTGTTAGAAGCATAGAGCACCAGCAAGGTAGGAGATGGCACACAGCAACCCACACCACTTATTCCCAAGGGTCGGGCATTGAATCAGAACAAACCCCCACCCCCATCATTAGACTAATCAGCTCCCTGCAGCACAGGGGATACCAGGAACAAGTAAATCCATTCAGAGAGAAACCAAACGTGCACAACCCATCCCAGTTCTCCCCAAAAAGACATCACCCCAGAACATTACATTCTAAAGTAAATAGCTCCCTGAGCATCCTTATCAAGGATGGGAAGAATGTCAGGGGGGAGGGAAAAGGAGTTCAAACATAGAAGTTCATCAAGATTAGTAGCATATCTTGCCATGAAGTCTGCTGCACTGTTGGTTTCACGATCTGTGTGGCTAATTGAGCATACCTCAAAGGATCTCATTAGTTCCTTGATCTTAAACACTAGCTCTCTTTTATCCCAAGCAACTTGATCCAGCTTGATTGAATTTAGGTATTCAACAGCAACTTTAGAGTCAGAGCATACTGTTTTCCTTGGAAGTTTCTTATCAGCTGCTATATTTAGGTCAAGGAAGATGGCCTCAAATTCATGGTGCAGTACCTGGGTGGGGCTTCTTGCAAATGCAAAGGCGAAGATGCATAGGCCTTGATGGTCTCTAGCAATGCCACCAGACCCTCCTCTTTGGTCAGTTAGAGAGCCATCAACATTTATGAGGGTAAAGCCTGAGCAAGGTGGAGACCATTGATGGGGAGTGGGGGTGTCATATTTATATTGTGGCTGTATTCCCCAATTGGAGCAGAGGGCTCTATTCGAACTCGAGCCATGAGCCTTTAAGATACTGTCTAATCTGATAGTATGTGTATATGTTTATATGTTAGTTTAAAGTTTTTTAGAATAAAATAATCTAATCAGGTTAATGTATTTAGTTTTCTTGTGGCAATGGGGGATATCTTTTTGAGAAAGACCGGCATACAGGAGAAGAGGGAGAAAGTACAGAGGGAATCCAAATTTCTTCTTGATTACACACGGAAGGCAATTGCAAGGCTGACTTATTTAAAAAGGTTAACTTGTGTATAGAAACTTTAATCTTCTCTTTTTTTTTTGAAATTCAGTTCTCAAAATTACGCTGTATATAGGGTGTTTCCTTGATGAAAAGTAAAATTTATGCAAAATGAACTTTCTTTTATTTGCAGAACCCTTCATCAGTTGGAAGATGATGTTGATACTTGCGAGGCTGAAATGCAACAGAAGAAGACAAACTTGGCAATCATGGTCTCAAAAGAGCGACAGTATCTGCAACAATGTTCTAATTACAAGGTAACGTTACCTTGTTTCTTATCCTTTTGATATTTCTGCAATGTTGTGTCGAGATAGGGGTTTCATGATCATATTTGTCCTCCATTCATGAGGTGGTTCCTGGTTGTTGATTGGTATCCTCCTTTTGAGAATCTGATCAAACTTAGATTTGAGTCTTTTGACAGCTGTCCACTTGGTTATTATAGGTTATTAAGGTATTGGGGACACTCTAGGGACATTGTGGGTGTATGATACGACGTCTATATGTGCCTCTAGAAGATTACTACTCAAAGGTAGCTCATTTATGAGGTCTAAAACATAGTTACTGAAAATCGATTTTTCAGTGGAATTGGTATTTAGATAAGTCCATTTGGGAAACAGGTGCAAAATGGTTTCCCTTAGAATGGGAATAAAAGGATGGGTGATTAGGGGGAAATGGTTGTGCAATGCTGGGAAGTGCATTAGAAAAGGGCCTGGAAATACTGTCCTGCATATTTTCCTTGCAGTTTATCACTCACTTCATAACTTATATTAATTTTTTTCTACTCATTTTTCTTATTGTTTCTCATGTGTTTCCCCTTTCCTCATTTTGTGTAACTTTTGGGCTTTGCTTTTCATTTCTCTTTCTTGAATTGTTTCCATCTCCAGTTTCCTTTGTTGGTAACTATTGTCTGAAAATAGTTTAGACTTTAAATTTAAGTGATCTAGTTCAGAGAAATTCTAGTTTTGTATTTTGTTGTGCATCTTGCAAAGCAAAAGGCCCTTGGAGAATGTCTTGTATTATTAATCTTGTTGAGGAGATGGTTTCTGAAGTGAACATCTCTTTTCTTCCTTGTTTCATACAATTGCTCAAGCCAGAAAGTACGCATCTACTACCAAAGATAGAAATTATAAAAATGGGGTTTCAAACCCTTACCTCTCCTGAACAGGGGGTGAAACTCATCAAGACCTTCTTCATCCAACTCAAAACCAAAGGAAATCAAAATACCTTGTAACCCACCTTCATAGACCTAAGAAAACCGCTGTGGAAAGCAACCCCAACAACCCTGTGTTCTTAGGTTTAGCAAGCGAAGAAGAAAACACTTAGAGAGCACGAGAAATATGACTTCCATACCCCAAATGAAAAAACCCGAAATGAAGGAACCCCTCCTTATGGCTCATAAGAACCATGCATAGACCTTTCTTTTAAGTTAATCAAATCACATTATAAAAAGTAAAAACACCCCCTTTACAAGAGCGCCTTACCCATCAATCGAAGCGATAAAATAGGAGAGTGGCAATTTTATATCACCATGTACAACATCAGCTTTTTGACCTACGACCAAAGAAGAAAGCCATGCCACTAGAGAATTTCTCTTTTTTCTTTTTCTTTTTTCTTTTGTTTTCCTTTTTTAGTGGGGGTGTTGAAAGGTGGCATGGCAAAGAAGCTTGGCTTTTTTGTTGAATGCCGCAAAAATACATGTAAGAAAAAAGAAATTAAATGATTAGCGAGGGTACGAGCATTATTGTTGCCTCACTGCCGTAGCCGATGTAGATTCCTAGAGGGAGGTAAGTTGTAAGGATGGAGGATTTGAAAGAGGAGGAAGATAATGGATAAGCAAATAAGCTTCTCAACAAAGCATTGTTTTCCAGGTAGAAAAAGAACTAGCTTAACAGCCTTCAATAATTAAAGACTTCAAGGAGAAAATAATAATAAACTAAAATAAAAATGATTAGAGAGGTTCCAAGCATTATTGTTGCCCCATTGGCATAGTTGATGTAGATTGCTAAAGGAATGTAAGTTGAAAGGATGGAGGATTGGAAAGAGGAGGAAGATAATGGATAAGTAAATAAGCTTCTCGACGAAGCATTGTTTTCCAGGTAGAAAAAGAACTAGACTAACAACCTTCAATAATTAAAGACTTCAAGAAGAAAATAATAATAAACTAAAATAAAAATGATTAGAGAGGTTCCGAGCATTATGGTTACCCCATTGCCATAGCCGATGTAGATTGCTAGAGGAAGGTAAGTCGAAAGGAAGGAGGATTGGAAAGAGGAGGAAAATAAGGGATAAGTAAATAACCTTCTCTATTTAGATTGCTAGAGGAAGGTAAGTCAAAAGGAAGGAGGATTGCAAAGAGGAGGAAGATACTGGATAAGTAAATAAGCTTCTCGAAAAAGCATTGCTTTCCAGGTTGAAAAAGAACTAGATTAACAGCCTTCAATAATTAAAGACTTCAAGGAAAAAATAATAATAAACTAAAAAAAAATGATTAGAGAGGTTTCAAGCATTATTGTTGCTCCATTGCCATAGCCGATGTAGATTACTAGAGGAAGGTAAGTCAAAAGGATGGAGGAGTTGAAAGAGGAGGAAGACAATGGATAAGGCCTCGTTTGTCATTCATTCTGGATCAGAAACTCATTCTAGGAATCAGTTCCTCGAATTTGTTCGGGGAATTAATTTTGAACGTCTCTTAGTTGTGTTTGGTTAACATGTAGAAGAATGAGTTGAAGTTTAAAATAGATGTTTGGTTGACAAATAAGTAAAATGAGTTTCAAAAACATTATGAGTTTGCCACCGCACGAAAGAGATTGTCATATTTAAAAGTTTGCTAAAAGAAAAAAAAAATGACTTATTTATAAGTCTGCCATAATCAGGGTTTGTGGGAATGAGCTTTTTCTCATCCTCATTCCGGGAGAGCTCATTTTTCCGTTGCTAACCAACCACATGCCTATGTGTGAGAATTCATTCCATCGTTTGGAACTCATTTCAATCCTTGAAATAAGTACCCAAATTGAATGCCAAATGAGGCCTTAGTAAATAAGCTTCTCGACGAAGCATTGTTTTCCAGGTACAAAAAGAACTAGCTTAGCAGTCTTCAATAATCAAAGACTTGAGAAAAAAAACTTTAAAAAAAATATCATAGGGTTTCCCATAAGTAATAAACAGAAATGTGTTTTATTGCAGTGGAAGCCAATCAATCAGTTCCACAATGAACTAATTAATGATTCCGAATAAACTAACTAAAATAACTGGCTCTTATTTTATTTTTATTAAGTCAAGTTATTGGCGTTGGCAAATAAATGAGGGCCGAGTAAATAAGAGTCTCGACAAAGCATTGTTTTCCAGGTAGAAAAAGAACTGGCTTAGCAGCCTTCAATAATCAAAGGCTTTAAGAAAAAACTAAAAAAAAAAAGAAGAAATAAAAAGAAGAAGAAGAAAAACATTACATTTCTAGGATAGGCCACATATCCCCTTTGTTATAGTAACAGAGAGGTCTGTTATAATATAACCTTTAGATGCTTAATTTTTCAGTCAGCAATAGTGTTAGAGATAGTGGCTCATATTCACTAATCTCTAGATCCAAGCAGGTGACTGGTCGGTCTTTTGTGCCAGGTCGAATCATAGGTTGGGGCTGCGCGGGACGAAGCCCCTGTGGTACGGTAAGGGTATATTGGGGATTTTTCTGATACTGGGTTGGAGATACACAAGTTGTAACCCTAATTCATTCTGTGACAGTGAAAACTTCTCTCCCGTGGACGTAGGCACTATGCGACCCATGTAAATCTGTGCATATTTTGATCTTTATGTTTTTGTTTTTCACATTTATTGCTTGTTATTGAACAACAGATAGTATCCAACAAAACGTTTAAAATAAAATTTTGAGAAAAGGCAGGTCCTTGGTATAAGAAAGTAAGGAAATATTTAGCTCTTAGCTAATCCTTGTAACATGATAATGCTGTTCTAGCGCCATTATTACTGTTTCTGTGACGAATGAGCTAATTAATGAACTCTGAGCATGTACACGTGATTATATGTATAACCTAGATTTTGTTTTTGCTTACCTATATATATATATATATATATATATATATATATGTAGTTCTTGGTTGCACCTTGTGTTTGGCATCCGAAGTTTATGTAGTACTCATGTCCAATTACTCTTTGTGGAAGCAGGCAATGCTAAACCATGTGGGCTACACCCCAGAAATTAGCCATGGTGTGCTGGTTGAATTGGCTGAGCATAAGAAAGAGTTGGAGAAGAAAACAAAGCCTATCCTGGATACCTTGAGAAGCTACCAAGACTTGCCTCCTGTACGTACCCTCTGTGACCGTTTGATGCATGCTTTTCAGGGCCAATGGTAATTTAGAATCCTTTCATTTTGTGCAGGATAAAGCTTTGGCTGCTCTAGCTATTGAGGACAAGAAAAGACATTATGCTGCTGCAGAAAAGTATCTCGAAGAAGTGCTGCATTCAGCTCTTGGCACTTCAGATTAATGTCATGGTGCATTTACGTACTTACTACGTGTTGTTTAAGTTGCATAGCTTCTTGTATTGGTATGTCTATTTCTTTTTGGGAATATCTCTCTTCCAGTTAATGATGTTATTGGTCAAATTCCGGCTCTAAGAAATCTAGCCTCTAGGATTATACTGAACCATTTGGTTCCCCAAGTCTGCATGATCTTTTTTTTATTTTTTTTATTTTTTTATAGCCTTGGCAATACTCCAGTCCACATGTTTGCTACCTTTTTCACCGATAGGAACCTCATCAAACCTGCCATTGCTGAGCTCTTTGAGACTCCGTCAAACACTCTTGAGGTCTATGCTTCATGCGCACCTCTCATGGCATCTGCATCTTCAACACCTCCAACGCCGAGCGTCTCCTTCATCCACCATCTCCAATTACATCAAAGTTTCTCACTTCTATGACATCCTCAACTTGCTTGAGCTCCTGGCTACGGCATTTTCCCAGTGTTCACTGTGGTCCATGGATCCGTTTTGGAAGGGGAAACAGTCTATGTGCTGTGCGGATGAAGTTGATTGCATGCACCCACCTTAAGATGCAGGTTGCTGGATTGTCTCAAGAGGATAGGTAAAATGCAAGCTTAGATTAATTGTTTAACCTATGTTTCAATCATGTGGATACTGATGATCATATGACATCAGGGGTTCAAAACCTTTGAGTGAGATTGACCCTAAATGTGTGCATGTGCATACAAACTGTTGTTTGAAAACTAGATTCAAACCAGTGAGCAAGGGCACAGAAAAGGACAAAGGCTGCATACATATATATAAAGAGGCTCCAAATATAAGAGGAATCATTGGTTACTTCAGAAGCCAACTAAAACTTTACCAAAGACCCATCTTATCACCCAAAGTAATCCTACCTTCGGGTCTTTCAACCTCATGTTCCTAGCCTCGTTAGAGAGATGCCTTCCCATATGGTGCCAACCCATGAATAACCAAGTACATTGTATACTAATGCCATATGTAAAGTCAAGATAATGTCATGTGTACAATCAGATATTTGTTACTCACATTTAACCCCTGCTTGATTACGCATGAGTCTCAAGGAGCCTAATCAAGCAACAAAAGCTCCGCCCTTTCCAAATTATGTTGCAACATTCTGACTGTTATTGCACCATGTCAGTCATGATCAGTGTTCAATATGGGACTGGATCCTTTGCGGCACATGCTCTCTGTAGCACTTTGTAGTACTTAATAAGAAAGTTCTGTCTAAAGGAAGTTCTTTTTCCACAAGGGGTCAAAAGATCTAAAATGAGAAAAGGTTTTGTTGGGGATCGACTGGGAAAAAGACATCAACCCTAATCTTCCTTCTACTAACCAACACCAGGTATTCAACGGAGGAGAAACATCTTCAGTAACGCATGATAGGGTTGCAAATGGTTGTGTTTCCTGCCCTTCATGCCGGGAGCAAGGTCTGGGATGTTCTCTCTCTCGATGTATTGAAGTTACATACCCTACGAAAGAAGTTGAGGAACCCAAAGAAGATACACGAACGAACCCTTCACAAAACCAGTCATCCAATGCCAAGGGGGAAAAGTGAACCAACACACAATCTTACAGGGATAAGAGTACTAATGTTCATACAGTCTGGGTTGACATGGAAGATGGTACTTTACAAGATATGGAAGGATTAAACCCATGGTAAACAACATGATCAGATCCAAGCTTCGGAAGGCAAACTGCTACTTTCTCGTGAACAAAGAACTCGAATATGTTCACAATGGAGTTCAAGCTTGATAGGAAAAGGTTATGGGCAAAGGTATACAGCTAAGCACTGTCCAAGAGCAGGTAACCAAACTATGGAACCCAGTTGGAACAATACAGGTGATTGATCTAGGGGTCAACTTTTTCTTGCTTCGATTTACCGACCAAATTGATGTGGCTAAGGCCTTAAATACTGGTCCATGGTTAATTAATAACCAGTTTATGGTGCTGCAAAAATGGAAGCCTGGTTTTAGGCCATCTGAACAACAGATTCACAAAACAGTAGTCTGGGTCCATTTTCCTAAGCTGCCTATTGAGTATTATGATAAGGAAATCCTCATTGCTTTAGGGAATGTTATAGGCCAAACACTCAAACTTGATCAATGTACAGGCTCTGCATCTTATGCAAGGTATGCTGTTTGTATTGAAGTGGACATTGATAAAACCGTTGATAAATCACTTCCTCTTGGACTCACATTGGTACGAGAGGCTCCATGAGATTTGTGTTTTGTGCGGCAGAATCAGTCACCGAAAGGATGAATGCTCCCATTCCACTAGTAAACGGGATGACCCCTCCAATACATGTGAATCAAATTCTAGCAATGTTCACCGGTCTCCTCAAAGGAACAAACCGGCTCTTTCTCCGGTGATTTTAAACCCGACAAAGGTTTCGGGCCATGGATGATTGCGAAAAGCCGGTCTTTGAAGCGAAGTACAACCAAACCCGGTCCATCCAATCGATTCGAACCTACCACTCCATCAGTTCTGACTCGTGGCGTGTCAATCAAGTATAAAGAAGTTAATGGATCTCGTTTCTCTAGTCTCATGCATATTAATGATGAAACTCACACCCTTGCTGCCCTCCATCCACCAACCACCTCATCTACCTCACATGCTACCCCACCTACCTCACATGCCCATCCCAAGACCTCAGTTAAATCAACAAGAAAACCAAAGGTTACATTAGAGCTGGCAGAATACGACCCAGCCCGCTAACGAGACCCGACCCAATCCGACTAAACGGGTTAGGATAGACCCGTTTATTAAATAGGTTGGGTTCGGGTTGAGGTTTTCTCAACCGTTGGTAAACGGGACAAACTCGACCTAACACGCCAAACCCGTGTGACCCGTTTATTAGTATTTTTTATTATATTATAATTTTTTTATTAATTTAAAATAAAAAATAATAAAAATAATAAAAAATAAAAATAAATAAAAAATTAATTAAGTAATTAAATTTTAAACGGGTTGGCGGGTTCAACCCATTTATGAGCGGGTTAGGTTTGGTTGAAGTTTTACTGACCCGTTGATAAATAGGTCGAACCCGATCCAACCAATTTAAGCCTCAGCCTGGTTACGACCCGACCCATTACCATCTCTCGGTTACGTATAAACCGAAGGTTATACTTACTGTGACTAGCATATCATTGGCACCTGACGCACAGGCTACGTCACTTACTTCTAATCGTCATCAAGATATCTCTACTTTGCTACAGTGGAAGCGGTAGATAATACAAGCATATCGACTGTTGCCACGTGGAGACCCAAACTCATGCATGCAGAGCACTCACCTTGTATTTCTAATAACCCTTCTCCTTCTCTTGCCATACCCTTAGAAACACACAACCCGAGTTTTGTGCTTGTTTCCCCTCTGCAACAAGATGTTTTCTCCACTTTTAGTTCCATGGATGAATGACTTCGACGACTCCGGGTTTCTGTTAGATGCAACTTCTCAAGAGCCTCACCCTCACAACCAACCTAGAACACAAATACTAATTACATCACCCTCCTCTTCTCTCGTCCACACCCAACCACCACTGACGTCCCCTTTACCTTTGTACACCTTCGCCCATTCTTCCAACCCTCTTACTACCACGCTCGACCAAGCCTTTGACTACCTCCTATACCACTCCCTGGTGACCCAGATCTTTCCCTGTGGACTCAAAACTTCGCACAAGCATTAACTCTACCACTCGAACCCTTGAATCCGCGACTTGTCCTTTTCCGAACGAAGAACCTGATCCATCTTCGTATCGAGAACTCGTTCTTCTCAAAGGCCCAAAAGGATATTCTATAATATTGATTTCTTTTCCTTCCCGAACAAAAAGAGTTCTTCACACCGAACAACCTTCACCCTCCTCCAAGAGGACCAGGTCTAGTGATCCCCTCCTTGGGGTCCGTGGGTCAACACTCACCTTCTTTTGATATGGCTCACACCCAGATTTTGATATGGAACTGCAGTGGAGTAGGTAAAGTGTCGTTTAGAGAGGTAGATAAACAGTGATAAATCATCTTGGTTATCAAGGTGTTTCTATTGTTGACTCGGCTGGTTTCTGGGGAGGACTTTGGTTTCTTTGGGATACTGACAAAGTTAACGTGCGTACTATCGCCACGACCACCCGAGTTATCCATGCAACAATCATCATCTATCCTCGGAACATGGAATGGATGCACTCTGCAGTATACAATTCTCCTAACTCACAGCTCCGCTAGAACACATGGGACCAGCTGATGCAAGTGGGTGAGTATAACACCCTCCCTTGGCTTGTTACAGGCGATTTTAATTGTATTCTTCATCCAGTAGAAAAGCGGGGTGGTCAGCCTCCCCTACCATCACAAATAACAGCCTTCCAGGATTGCCACCATGCATCCGTGAGCAACAGAAGAGGTGTGGCGAACATCCAAGAGCGATTGGATCGAGCACTTTGCAACTAACAATGGAAAGATCTATACCCGCACTCTCGGATCATTGCCCCATTTTACTATCCACTCAAGGTACTCTTCAAAAACCCTGCCATCTTTTCCGGTTTAACTCTTTATGGTTTGAACATCCTAATACTGTGGAACAAGTTCGAAAAGCTTGGCTCTCTAATTCTCAGGGTGCTTCAACTTGCACAAAAAAAATAAAGAAGTTCCATTTGAACCTTTGAGGATGGCATAAAACAACCCATGGGACTCTCCAAAGCCAATCACAATCTCTTCTACACCAACTTCAAGACCTCCAAATGAAGCTCACCACCCCGCCCAATGAATATCTTGAATGGTTAGTTTCACGAACCAAACTTGAAATCTTCGTTGGAGGTTCAGAATTTGGATTCGCAACCTTCACGCCAAACAAAATTGGGAGTGGCAAGCGATATCTAGCCAAGTCGGGCTAAACATATAATGGATATTAATTAAGATTTAAAATTTTGAAGTATTAAAGTACTTAGATAATATCTAATATACTTACTCATTATATAGGCTGCGGAATTATAAACTAGTCTAGTATTTTCAAATCAATTCCTAATAATAGTTTAGGTATATACCTTAAACGAAAATCCTAAATAAGATTACATCTATAGAAATTAAGTTATCAGAGTCGCAAGAATATATATATATATTGGGATTTCATTGGGAGAATATATAAGATTAAATTTACATTTAAATCCATACAAGAACAATTGAAAGAAATAGATATATTACGATCCAAAATTAGATGAAATCTAAATAACGTTTACACAATAGAGATTTAGAATAACAACAATTACTATCTATTACATTACTTCAATAAATAAGATTCGCTATCAATTTTTCATCCGGGACTTCATCTCGATCTTCGTCTAACGTACCTGAAATGTTGTCGCTATAAAGCGTGAGATACACTAGCCAGTAAGTATGATACCTTCAGAAATATATTAGACTATCTTAGAGAACATACAATTCCCAATACTTACGGTTCATACTACAATCAAACAAAAGCATATGCATGAGGTCAATTATTTAATTTATGCATGCGGTGCACCTACCTTACAACTATCACCATATGCGATCTATGCAAACGTTCTAATCTACAATGGGTCTATGTGGTTACTAAGGTAGACCGATCCACCTTTGGGTATGCCAAGACCCAAAGATAAGATCATTTCTGATTAGTGACAGTTAATGATGGTTCCAATATATAATCGCAATCGTCGTATCTCAGGGTGCACACACAGTAACCACCCCCATAAATGAACTGAATAGCAGATTATTCTATGTGCGCAACATAGTTTCTAGGGGTTTCGACCTATAGGAACACAAGAGCCTCAACTTATTTTCGATCATAGGGGCGAATCCCAAGGTTTCACACAGAACCACCTCAGAGAACCATACACTACTGATCAATGATCAGAGTTCACTCATATCATTCGGGTATTGGGTCTTACCGCTATAAGGTGCCCTCACCTATCATCTTTCCTCTTGTCTCTTGAGATCTATACCTAAGATGCATCCTCCAATACAATTGTTGGTCTATTGGGATGATCAGTCCCTCAACCACCTAAGCTAAGTCTCCTCACTTATGATGACTTCCAGGTCACCATATTCTCATGTAATAATTAGAACTCCTCCAACTATGGATTCGGGGACAGGGTGTTACTCATAGATCAAATCCATGGTCAAGAGTTAATGCTGTGCATGTGATGAGGTGCACGCTAACTAAGCATTCAAGTAATAGTGTACAAGGTGTAATCACAACAATTCACATGAAGCATACATCACAATTCAACATAACAAAATCATAGAAAAGTAGTTGCATAAGGATGATTTAGACATTCTCGTGTAATGTGCCAGATATAACATTTATTACGGGTATTAACCATCTTTGTCAAACTTTCACATTTCTTCACTGCATGGATATAATTCCATAAGGAAACAGTTACAGGTGTTTAACTATTCCAAGTCAACCTTTCACTTTAGTATATTTCACTGTACCAATCTGAGTTAATAGGTAAAAGTTATACTAACAGCATGGCATGTGCATATGGTATACAACAATTTACATGATCTTGTGTACAGTGTGCTTTAGGATCTTATTAAAACATGCATATTATTATACATAGATATGGAACACACCACAATCCATCAAAGAATATTATATAATCTAAAATATCATGTCACGGACACAATAGCAAATACAAAATCACACAACAATTAATAGGTAGGCATGGCACTCACTATTTCTACACTGCACAAGTATACTACTATTATTAAATTGAATTGGTCATTTCTACTGTTTCGGCGAGGTCTTTGGCTTAGGCTTCGGCACACTGAGATCCTTTTCGACGACCTCCTCGGCGGACCTCACCTGAGATTCGGCAACAATTCCAGGACTTGATTTCTCGGCGACCTCTTCAGTGTCTCCTTCGGCGCACAGAAGTACATCTCGGCGACCTCCTCGGCAGACCACTCTGAGATTCGACGACAATTCCAGGACATCCATTTTCACCGACCATGTCGGCGCACCTAAGTAGATTTCGGTGCCCCGAAACTACATCGGCAACCTCTTGGCTGACATTCAAGCTAGGCGACCTTTCGGCGCACCAAGATGTTGTCACGACCCAAACCGGAAATCTCATTTGAGATCCCAAATTTGAATACGTAACCTTCACCCCAAGCAGAAGCCTGGGAGTGGCAAGCGATATTTAGCCAAAAGGGCTAAATGTAAATGGGATATTAAATAAGATATGATTTATGAAATATGAAAATGCTTAAATAATATCCGATATAATCATTTATCACACAAACAGCGGAAATCACACTAGTCTAGTATTTTCAGATCAATTCCTACTGTTTATTTAGGTAAAAATCCTAAATATAAATCCTAGAGAAATTATCATCTATAGGAAGTTATAT
>JAUPMG010000017.1:16586630-16596668 GCA_031762675.1 Pachysandra terminalis | reverse complement strand
AACCAGTCTTTCAGGAAGTACGTCTGAAGATGGCGTGCTTTCAACTTCTAAAGCCCTTTCCACTGAAGATTTGCTTTCTGGAAGTGAAAGTCCCAAGATATGGCTCGAAGTCAGATCATGAGAATGAATGAAAGTGACTTTGGGCTCCAGTTGGTAAGTCGGATGCAAAAAAGACAGCATTCGAGGGAGTAAACTCAAATCTGCGTCTCTCGAGGGAGGATGGAATCCATAGTCTCTTTGGGGTGACAAGCCCTTGACGAGTTGAGCCTCTCGAGGTGGTTAGCCTAGAATTCATCTCAAGAGGAAGGAATATTCCTCCTTCGAATTCACCCTTAGCGGGAGGGAAAATGCCTCCTTCGAATTGACCATCTGGAGGTGGTTAGCCTGGGAAGGACTTCCTTCGGTCTTATCCGTCGAGGTTGTCCCTCGGATTTGTCCGTCGAGGTCATCACTCGGATTTGTCTGTCGAGAATGTCCCTCGGATTTGTCCATCGAGGTCATCACTTGGATTTGTCCGTCGAGGTTGTCCCTCGGATTTGTACGTCGAGGTTGTCTCTCGAATTTGTCCGTCGAGGTCATCACTCGGATTTGTCCATCGAGGTTGTCCCTCAGACTTGTTCGTCAAGGTTGTCCTTCGGATTTGTCTGTCGAATTTGTCCCTCGGAAGGAATATACCTGCCTGATGATTTATTCAAGACAAATCATAAAAGGCGGGCCTTCGAATTCTATGGATGTAATCCAAGAATGACTCCTGAGTTAGTAGGTACAGGAAGTTCCCTTGAGGATCTTTCCTTGCATAAAAAATAGCTTTCAAACGTAAAGATATGGAATAAAATCACTCGAAGTCTGTTCTAGAGAGCAGATATATGTGACTTCGAGGATTCATCGAGCTCATAACTATTTGAGGAGTCCATTAAGGGTAGCATGTCCCTAAGTACGTCCTTCGAGTAAAATAAGGTCCGTCGAGGGAAGAGTAAGATTTTCCTTCCCTTGGGTGCCCAGAAGGCAGTATGTCGTGGGAACATAAGTCCTTAGTTTTTTGATATTTCAGAAGGAAAGAAGGAACGTGTTTGTTGGATTTGGGACACGTGGCATTCCCCCACAAGCTGAAATTCAAAAGGGTAGCTTCCTTGAGAAGCTATTGCCTTTTTTTGATGATAAGAACGGTCAGATATCTCTCTGCCGTTTCAAATCTTACCTTTTCACCAAACGGTCTAATCACCGTACGTAGCTGCTGACAGCTGGCACTTGAAAGGGACGGTTGTACAACCGCTACAGCTTTTTGGAGTGATTCAGTGTATACGACTATACCCAAAACGCGTACACGTGCTTCTAATCAAGCCCCGTATGTAAAGGGTGGTTAAATTAGCCCGTCTGATCAACAATATAACATGATTCGGTGTTTTCAATTCGAACTAGTTGCGTTTGGCCTAACTTGTGCTTTTGGATAATCACTCATTGGTAAGTGATTTAATGGGAGCACTTGTTTACAGCAACAATACGCTACTTGAAGAAAATAACGTCCGGTAAATACATTTATTTAAGTGCTTATAAAAGGAGGAAAAAAAATAGTAGCTAATGAAAATGGACACACAAGTCTGATACATTTTAAGGGTAGCCTTTATTAGTTCTTTCTTGAGAATTTTCGCAAACACGAAGACGGGATATTTTATCGAATCACCCATGTAAATACCCATCAAACTACACTAAAGTTACATAATGACTCAACTATTCTGCACAAGTGATAAAGAGAAGTTGTTCTCAATAGCTTTTCCTTATGGGTAGCCTTCCTCTAGTGCTCATGGGTAAGCACTTACCCATTAGGTATTATCAAACACACTTTTAATTTTAAAACGTGCTTAAATAAATTATAAGCTCAAATAAGCACTTATATAAGTAAGGACAAACGCAATCTAAAATATCTAATTTAGTGGCCGATTTAACAAGGTTTATGGCTTCCACCTTTTCCTTCAAAGAATAAAAGCAAATTAACAAGACATCTATCTAACAATCACAATGTAAAACCATCGAAAATATGCCCATTTTCGCCCAAGAAATCGAATTACGTATAGGAAAACTACAATCTAGAAACCAGACAACTAAGTTTGAGTGATCAATGAATGTTGTTGAAGATGAATGGTCCCAACACAATGCTTTCACGTTATCCATAATGTCTTAGATGAGAAAACTATCGTCATCGCACTATCGTCATTGTACATCCTCTACTGCAGAATGGTTACAATCATGGTTACAATCATTCTGAAGTCACATGGATGTAGATGCATCCGTCCAATCTCATGCAGGCCCTACTAAAAAAGGCCCTTGACTTTTCTAAAATCCCAACCGACCCGACTTGTGAACTTGAAACTCGCTTTTACCTTAAACAGGGACGAGTATATAAATATGGTACCTTCTAAATAGCACTGTAAATATGAGTGTAACCATCCCTTTGTAAAGAATGGGGAGATATAAAATTGAACTTGGAAACCCCACAATACGGATCGGCGATCCAGTCTAGGATCGGCCGATCCGGGTCTAATTCAAAAGTTAGATTGTCTTTTAAAATAAAAAAAAATTGGGATCTACCGAACCAGTCGTCGTAACAGCAATTTCTGTTGCCGAGCTGGCGATACCAGTCGAGATAGGTCGGTATTGGCCGATACTTACTAGATCGTTAATTTTATAAATTGAAAAAAAAAAAAAACTTTGGATTGGGTGGATCGGTGGACTAGTCAATAGACCGGTCCGGATCGGTTTCGGTTCGACAGGTCCGGATCCAAAACCACTTGATACAATAATTGTATCGTAGCTTGGGATCGGACCGGTCTTGGCCGATCTCGATACGTGCCGGCCGATCCGGATCGGATCGATTCGATCCTTAAAGCCCTGCTCAGGGTGTAATTTGGTCGGTTTGATTTGGTTAGTGGCCAAACCAAAACCAAACCGAAATATAGTGAACAAAACCAAACCAAACCGAAATAAAAACCAAAGTATAAAACTGAAAACTGAACCGAACTATATTGACCAAAACTGAAAACCAAACCGAAATAGATTCGTTTTTTCCATTCGATTTGATAAAATTAATGCTATTTTATATACTAAATACACACATACACATACAACACACATACATATAAATATATAGATATATGTACATTATTATATTAGTCTAGTTTGGTTCAGTTCGGTTTACATATATTTAGTTAAGTTCAGTTCGGTTTTCAGTTTGATTTGGTTTAATCGAAGCCTAAACCAAAATCGAACCAATTAGTTCGGTTTTTCATTTTTCAAACCAAAACCAGACCAAAATGAAACCAAACCAACCGACTTTTTTTGGTTTGGTTATGTCGGTCTAAACTGAACCAATTGACGCCCCTAATGTTGACCATATCAATAATTAAAATTTTAAGTTTTACTTACGAGAAAAAAAAAAGATTTTACTGGACAAAAAAAAATGTATCAATATTGATTTTAGCTTAGAACATGTTTCGTTATATGTTAACCGAACGCAACCAAAAAACTCTTGAGAATTCGTTTTTAGAATAAACTCAAGAAACCGATTCTTGAAATGAGTTTTCTGATCCATGAATCATAAAAAACTCTTTCAAACAAAGTCTTAGAAATTAAGAAAAAGAAGGAAACCCAAAAGAAAAACATGTCATGAAATGTGAAACACAGCAACACATGCCGAAGTAACCTTCCTTCCCCCATTGTACTTTTTTTCTTCACTTAAAAAGTTGAAAGCAACGACACTCTGTCCCTTTCTTTGCCACTCGTTCATCTTTTCTTTTTCTTTCTCTTCCTTAATTGTCACAGAAGAGAGAGAAAAGAAGGCAAATCTAACACTCTCTCTCTCCCTATCTCCATGGTTGCAGTTTACTTAAAGCTCTTCTTTCTCCATTTTCTGTAATTTAATATATTATTCATCTTATCTTTTCCATTTCTATGCCCAGTACTATCTACCACGTAACCCCAAAGAGGCATTCGCTAGAGGGAACAGGGAGTGTGTTTTTCCTTAACGTACACCCTCAAACACTTTATCCCTTTTCCTTCCTCTCTCTCTCTCTTTCTCTATGTTGATTTTTATTGGAATCCATGTCAGGGAATGAATGGTTGGAAAGCCCGGACGAGTCTTCTTCTGCTTCACTGTCTGTAAGTAGTCCCAGTGTTCTTTAATTAAGTCTTTACTTTCCTGCTTGTTTCATTTATCACCTTAGCTTCCTATTTCCCATTTTATTGGAGTTTTCTTTGCAATTGACACTGGAAATTATCTAGACAAGATTTTGTGAACTGGGTTCTTGATTTTTTTTTTTTTTGCCCATCTGACATTTTAGCTATTTCTTCACTTTAATGGGTTAGTTGCAACTAAACTGTTTATGAATTACTCTGACATGGGTTGTGACTTGTGAAGCTCTTGGTTGTTTCATTTATCACTTTAGCTTCCTATTTCCCTTTTTATTGGAGTTTTCTCTGCAATTGGCACTGTAGAAATTATCTAGACAAGATTTTGTGAACTGGGTTCTTGATTTTTTTTTTTTGTGTTTTTTCAAATACCCATCTGTCATTTTAGCCATTTCTTCACTTTAATAGGTTAGTTGCAACTAAACTGTATCTAAATTACTTTGGCATCGGTTATGACCTGTGAAGGTCTTGGTTTTTTCTCATTTCTCTATTTTTCTTATTTCTGGGTTCATTGATTGTTCTGATTCTTAGTTTGGATGGTTAAGGAGTATGTGATGGACTGGTGATATATAAGTAGTAGCAGAAGAGCTTGAGGGAAGGGGATGATAAAGGGAGGAGAGGGTGAGGAAGAAAAAAGAGTAGAACAAGAAGGGAAATATTTTATGGACTGGGACTTGAAGACACCTTCCTGGGATTTAACCGAATTGGAGCGACAAGCCGTTCCCCATATCTCCCCCTTCGTTGGGTCGAGTAGCTTAGGAGGGCAGCAGAAGTCTATAGGAGATTGTTCAGTGGATTTGAAGCTTGGGAGGTTTGGGGATTTCGGAGAAGGATCGGTGGATAAGTGGAACGACCCAAGAAAATTAACAATGGGGTCATTGCCGTTGGGAGGATCGTCGAAGAGGGCTAGGGCGCCTAATAATGGAACTCAGGCTGTGTCGTGCTTGGTCGATGGCTGTGACTCGGACCTTAGTAACTGCAGGGATTATCATCGGCGACACAAGGTCTGCGAGGTCCATTCTAAGACCTCGATGGTGATGGTCGGCGGTCAGGAGCAACGATTCTGTCAACAATGCAGCAGGTATGAATTAAGAATGCTTGTATTGAGCAAAAATTAAAGAATTTTTATCCCAATGTTCTGTCAATTTTTTCTGTTAAAATAATATCTTTGGGCAAGTTGTCTTTTTCAGCTAATGTATTTTGATTAATTGAATCTCCTATCAGAATTGCAGCTAATGTGAGTTACTGCAATTGATCTTGTTCCCAATTACATTTTGCTATGGTAGTTTTCTTCAGTCACTTATCTTCCAGTTTATTCAGATCTTTCCAAGTCTCTTAAAGCTTTTAATGAGTGTATATCGACAAGAACTGTATTGAGCCTTCAGGATTCTTGGACCTACTTCCATGAGGGTTCTGAATATGTTAAAAAGAAAGATAAACAAGATGAAGAAGAAATCAAGCACACATGAGACACAGATTTACGTGTTCGGCAAATAGTGCTTATATCCACGGATACACATCAGATTCTATTATTCTCCAAAGCTCAGAAAAAGTGCTACAAAGAGCAGCCACGAAAATATGATAAATACCCATTAGTTAGAACTAAACATAATATTAGAAAGTGAAATTACTATTATACCCCTAGACCCCCAGAATTCAGAGCCCCCGCCCCCGGATCCGATCCCCCCCCCTGCAAACTCCGCGAGCTCAGCACCGAGCTCAACGCAGAATAATGGCCATATTTTAAAATTACAAGTCTCTCTCTCTCTCTCTCTCTCTCTCTCTCTCTCTCTCCTTTCATTCTTAGGAGTTATTCTGATAAAGTAATGGTGGTGAATCCACTGTAATTTGGATTGGGTCATATGTTTAATAGAATTGCATCTTCTCTCACCAAAAAGATGTTAAAATGGATCACATAATAATATGTATAATTATAACCTTATGTTCCTGATATAGGATTTATATATAGATAAGTTAGGGACTATAAATTGATGGCGATAGATAATGTTCTTGATGTAGGATTTCTGTATAGATAAGTCAGTGACTATAAATTGATGGTAAAAGTAAATTTATCATGGAAGTTGGAAAACAATGCAGTATCCATCTAGTTGCATGCCAACCATGATAACTTCTATCCCTTTTCCATATTCTATAGAAGCCGATGAATAAGTACATCTCAATAATTTTAGGGTTGCTTGCCAACCCTGTAAACAACAACATCAACAAATCGCCTTATCCCCACTAGTTGATGTTAGTAACGTGAAATCTTGTTCCGTCATCCTAATTTATCAAAAATAAATCCTCTGTCAGATTATGTGTCTACAAATATTTTTTGACGGACTCCATCGAGGTCTTTTTGGTCTTCTTCTAGTACCTTTAGATCCTTCAATATGCAGCCTCTTGACCTTTTCACAGGCGTCTTCTTGGGTCTCTATTTCTAGGCTCTTATTTACTTCAAATATGGATTGTTCCCAATTTTATTCATTCCTCTCTCTCTCTCTCTCTCTCTCTCTCTAAGGTTTTAAATTTTGATATCGCCAGGTTGGAGAAATATGGGGGAAATATTTCGCTATATTTTGCCGACCTAGCGGAATATTTCGCTAGGTTGGAGAAATATGGGGGAAATATTTCGCTCGCCAGATTTTTCTAGCGAGATTTTGTCGACCTAGCGGAATATTTCGCCAGGTTGGAGAAATATGGGGGTAATATTGTGCTATATTTCACCGACCTAGCAGAATATTTCACCAGGTTGGAGAAATATGGGGGAAATATTTTGCCTATCTTTCGACAAAATTTGGTTATATTTCACCGAAATTTCGACAAAATGGGGGAAAAGGAGGAATTCAGCGAATTTTCCCTACATTTCGTCTCTCTGGGAACCATTTTGGCAAAATTTCGCCGGCATGCGCTCTCCTCCCCCCCACATATATAATTAATTAATTAATTTAGACTTTAGCTCATACTATGTATCTCTTGTCAGCTTTCAAATTGATGTCTCAGTCGTATGATTATTTGGATATACACTTGACATATGTGGAAGATTTGCTATGTCAAAAAGATCTGATGCAATAAGTATGAAGGACCATATAATTTATAGATATGTACTAGAAATGAAAAGCATCGGATTGAAATATAAACAATTGAAGTTCAAAATTTTTGTTTCTCTTGTATTCTCGATGCTCCATGCCTCACAAATCCAATCTAGCATAACTCCTTATGAGTGCCTTTCTAGTGCAAACGTAATAGAATTCTTGTGTTTAGATTTCCTGATGTCTCCTTAATAGCCAGTTACTTCATCTCTCCTGCCCGATTCCATGAATCTCTTTAATAGCTAGTTTTATATATATATTCTCTCTTGCATTGATTCCATGTCTGCTTGAAGTTTCTCACTCGTTATATCACTCGTCTCATAGGTTTCATTTGCTGGTGGAATTTGATGAGGTAAAGAGAAGCTGCAGGAAACGTCTTGATGGACACAACAGACGCCGGAGGAAGCCTCAGCCAGAATCCCTGCCCACAAGTTCAGGAAGCTTATTGTCGGGTCACCGAGGTTTGTATTCTTATTTAAAGAAGTTCTAGGTTAATAAAATTTTATTTTATTTATTTATTCAGACTTCAAAAACTTTTAAGTAACTTATCAAGCCAAACTGGACTTTTACCGGGTCAGTGAAGATCTGAGTTTCAGAATATTTAGTTCTCAATCTCCTTTATGTGTGCATTTACAATACTGTTTTTGTTCCCTGGTACTTGTTATATTCCACTTAAAAGTATATCAGATTCATTGGAGTTGATATATTTCTTCCTTGCCTGCAGGTAACAGATTGTCTCCATTTTATAATTCACAGATTTATCCAACCACTACTGTAGCAAGCCGCCCTTCCTGGAACAGGGTTGTGAAAACTGAGGAAGAAGCTTCGCTTTGCAACCGCCAACCACAGATGCACTTGATTGACAGTCGAAACCGATTTTACCAAACCTTCTCACGCAGCTACAATGGAGGAGAGAAGCAATTCCCTTTCTTGCTGTGCAACCACCACCCCGCACTTGGAAATCGAACACCACTTGAAGCTTCTTCAGGTAGCCAGCCACTACTCAATACTATTGCCTCATCAGATGGTGGTGGTGGGGGCAGCCGGAAAATGTTCTCAGACCGGTTAAATCAAGAGACACAAGCCCTCGACTCTGATTGTGCTCTCTCTCTTCTGTCATCCCCGCCGGCTCAGACTTCGGGGATCAGTCTGAGCCTTGTGGTGCAGCATGACCCGATCCCCTTAGCTCAGCCCCTAATGATGGGACTGCAGCACTATAATGGCCTAGATCAGTATTCTTGTTCACATGGCATGCAGGATGAGACCGTCGGTTCAGTTTTAGGTCCTGACACCAGCAACGCCAACCTTCATTGCCAGGGGATATTCCGGCTGGTGTCCGATGGATCATCTGGAAATGAGGCACATGAAACACTTCCTTTTTCTTGGGAGTAGTTAACTTAGCTGATTCGGTTTTTGAAGATCTTGAAAGCTTTCTTTTCGCCCTTCTTATGTAACTAGCAACTGTTCTTAACTTGTTTCTGACATGGGACATGTATTCTCTTTCTATCTCTTGCAGACATGTCTAATTTTAGCTACTTTTCATGTATGCTATGTGGCTTTGAGGGGGGGAACTGTGGCTGTTGGATGTAACTGAAGGAAAGGGACGATCCTTCCATCTGATCAAAGTCGATATGAAGAAGCTTTCTTTCCTCTGGTTCATGATCTCAAGTTTTTGCAATGTTTCAACTTGTGAAGTGCTTCAACAAAACAACTAGTTTACGGCATGTTTCACATTGCTTCTTTCGGCTGAGCCTAGAAGCGCTTTAACCAAACACATTAAGTGTTTGGTAAACATATCTGAGAAGCAATTTGAAATGAAGTGCTTAACTGACATTGATTCAATTGAAGCAGTTGATTCTTGTTTTTCCAAAACGCTTTTGCGAGAATCAGTTTAGTCATTCAAGTAACATTTTTATTGAGATTATTTTATCTTTATATTATTTTATAATACTCATTTTGCCCCTTCTTAACCTCTAGACCTAAAAACACTTCTTAAATAGATATTTACCAAACGCCATCTTTTTGTCTGACAATTTTTACAAAGCGCTTCATAAAAATCAATTGTGAAGGAATCCTTTCTCCTTTAGCAATGACAAACATGGCCTTAAATAAAAAGATAGCATATAATAAATGCACATTTTGGTGCCATAAAATAGAATGAAGATAAAGTGATTTCAACCAAAATATCAAGTGACAAAACTGATTCTTACAAAAAAAACAATTTAGAGAACGGGTAATAAACAACTTCAATAGAATCAGTAATTTTGGTGAACAACTTCAGTACAATCGGTATTTTGGTGAATTGCTTTTCACATGTGTTTACTAGACCACGACTAATGTGTGTGGTTAGAGCACTTTTGAAGCAAGAAATCACTTCCAAGACCCAAAGAAGGAATGTCAGACACGCCCAAATATATAGATCTAGTGTGTCATCTGCAAGTGGCCATCTTGTCGGATGAAAGGGATGGCAACGGGGCGGGTTTTGACGAACCCTAACCCCCCTCAAGGAGCCCCCAATACCAAATGTCACGCTCCGGATCCTGGTGTCCGAATCCCGAGGTGTGTAGCACAGATCACGGGGTGCGACCTTTGGTTTCCCGACCTCGGTTTCCCAAACATGGAACGCGGCTAACAACAATAACCCAATAGTAAAAGCCTAAATTTTTTTTCATAAACCAAATCAGAGTGCAAAAATCCAAATAAATAAATCAAAGTTTGGCTTCAGATGAGCCTACAATCCAAATAACCATTTAATTAACTATCCTAT
>JAUPMG010000017.1:16529812-16556903 GCA_031762675.1 Pachysandra terminalis | reverse complement strand
AGAGAGAGAGAGAGAGAGAGAGAGAGACAGAGAGAGATGTGTACGGTAAAAAAAAAAACAGGGGCCGAACGAAGATGTGCACAGTAAAAAAAAAGAAAAGAAAACAAGAGAGAGAGAGAGAAGAAATGACTTACCTGGTTTGTGTTTCTCTGGTTTTGCCTTAGGGTTTTGAACTTCAAGTCTTTCAATTCCTTTTTTTGTCAATACTTCAACTTATACCTGGTTATGTCGTGTTATTAAGTCTTTAACCTTTTTTTTGTTAGGAAAAGCTTTAATTTAACATGCTAAAATAAAATATAATTAAAATAAAATAATTAAAAAGTCAATTTAACAACCGGGCGACCGCTTGGGTAAATAAGGTGACTAGGCGGTCACCCAGTTATCCAGGCGCTCGCCTAGGCGTGGTCAGCCTCAACGGGTATCGCCTGGACCCTTGGAAAATCGCTTGGTCGCCTAGGCGACCACCTTTAATAACTATGCCTAGACTAAACCCACCTTATGAAAAATCGAAACTCCTAGTAAACTTATCTTGATCATTACTAAAAGTAAACAATTATTGACGGGCCCAATATGATGGTTGAATATAGAGGTGGCAATAAACAGCTTAGGGTCAGGTTGGTAATGGGTATTAATAGGTTTATGCTCAGCATGAACCCACTTTGTTTAATAAATGGGTTTAAAATACAAACCCGAAAGCAACCTACCTAACACATTTAATTTCTCCACACTTTCTTTGAATTTTTATATGACATAATAAAAATATAAAACTATTGTTTATGGTATAAATAATATATACTATTTCTATATGTAGATATATACATAAAATAGAATATAGCAACACGCTGGGTCAAGAATCCCCTGAAACCAGCTTCTTTATCAATGTGTTGGAAACAGGTTCGACCACAACCAACCTGTGAATTTAAAAAACACAATCCCAATTATATAAATAAGGACAGGCATAAAACTTCATAATTCTCATGGAAACAAGGTATTTGTTTTCTTTTGTTTCAATTTTCATTTCCCTCTGGAATTAACACATTCAAAGCATTTATACTGAAAATTGTGACACCATCCATATC
This sequence comes from Pachysandra terminalis, assembly GCA_031762675.1. Classification (NCBI taxonomy): domain Eukaryota; kingdom Viridiplantae; phylum Streptophyta; class Magnoliopsida; order Buxales; family Buxaceae; genus Pachysandra; species Pachysandra terminalis. Next base: position 16,555,824 of record JAUPMG010000017.1, on the reverse strand, counting down.
TGTTGATTAGCAAATGCATAAACAGCATTTCTATATTTAGCCAACATATACTCCCAACTCCAAAAGGCTTATGCCATTATGACCAAAGCATACAATCAGTTTTAAGATCATATTTATAAATCATAAGATGGTCAATGTAGGACATGCTTTAATCCATGAAGATAACAGATTGCCAAATGCTCAAATCTTACGATCACTCGTTCCTGTGTGTACCCATGTCAGGCACCTAAACTTGAAGGCATTACAGTGCAGGCAATTTTTTTTAATTGAAAACATAATGATATTAGAAAAAGAAAAAAAAATAATAATAATAAGGAACAAAAGTAGAAGACCATTGATTTTGGCTTCTAGGAAATAACAAAGGAAGTTTGTAGCTGCTAGATAAACATTACTAGCAGCTCCAATTTGGCCAGATCATCAAGCATCAGAATTAGTTGATCATGGGAGGCCATGTTTTAATTTAACCAAATTAGCAAGAAGTAATAAGCATAAAAGCATGCCTACGGTTCATGCGTTATTTTATGGATACTAAGCTCAAAAACCACCAAAAAATTCAAAATAGACTGCCCCAATCACACATTAAATACGTCCAAGCCCTCATTCATTTGAATACAAATGAATGAGGGCTTGGACATAATCAACAAGGATTAAAGGTGCATGAGCATATAATAAACTGAAAACCTTTTGAAAAAAACTACCACTATTGATTCATCAGCCTCTAATCTTGTTAAAAAAAAACAACACAATCTTTCAATTAGGAAATACAAGGATCCCAGTTCAACCCAGTTAGTTTCCTTCATCTACTGAATCATCCTTAACAAAGGTTCTCAGTTCCACCATTTCCAATAGAAGTATCTATAATTCCAAGTATAAACACTACATCTGAGAAAAGAACATCCTTATCCACCAAAAATTCAAAAAAGAACTGCCTCAATCACACATTATATGTGTCCAAGACCTAATTCATTTGAATAGCCATCGTTTCCTAATCATCAAGGACTAAAGGTGCATAAGCATATAATAAACTGAAAACCTATATAAAAAAACCACCACTATCGATTCATCAGTCCATAATCTTGTAAAAACAACACAATCATTCGATTAGGAAATACAAGGATCCCAGTTCAACCCAGTTAATTTCCTTCATCTACTGAATCATCGTTAACAAAAGTTCTGAGTTCCACCATTTCCGATAGAAGTATCTACAGTTCCAAGTATAAACACTACATATGATATAATTCCGTTGTACTTTATTTTCATTTTTTTTTTCTGTGCAAGAAAACGGAACAAAAATTGGAACAAAGAGCATCAACAGAACTACGAATCAGAGAAAACATGAAGAGATCAAAAACGCAAGGGCGCTTCTTACTTGGTAGCAGAGGCAGATTCTTCTTCGAGCCACTGCCGAATCTGACGAACATTGCGTCTGAAAATCGAAGCAGATTGTTTTACATCGCTTCTGAGGAGAAGAACAACGGCGCTGACGCCGGCAACTGTGAGAATGAAATTCGTCAAAGCCATTGCTGCGAACCCTAATATCTATAACGTTCCAATCTCCACCTTCCGGAAAAAGAAATGATATGAAATGTAATAATTAAACACAGAAGAGAATTATAAACATAGCTACCTGCGTCTAAAAAAAAAATCCTAGTTAGAGAATTCTAGGCTTTGTTTTGAGAAGAATCCATGAATGAGAAAGCCAAGGATCCTGGTCTCTTGATTCATACCTCGGAATCGTTTCTTCTCCGTTTTCTTTTGTCTTCCAAGCAGAAGCAACAGAGAGGTGTATAATTGTTTTATGAATAAATACATAGATAGTTACAAATGGCGATGTATCGATTTTCTTCATTCTTGTTCGTTTACACCGACCTTGTTCAGACCATGGTTCTACGGATCTCAACGGTCCGGTCCCAAACAGATAGAGGGTTATGGACTGGATCGGTACAACCAGAATCGGTCTGGATCATCCGGTATAATTGAACCTGGTTCCGAAATGGTGGAAGATCAGTGGGGAGCATGAGTGTATGCACGTCATGCATAGTGATAGTGTAAAGATCATTTGGATGTGACGTGCATACACATATGCTATAGTTGATCTTCTACCATTTTGAGACTAAATGAAATGCCCTCATACAATTGGTCACCCTTTTTTTTTTCTTTTTTTTCTTTTTCCTGATTTGAAAATTAGATAGTTCAAACCGTTTCGATCTAGACTAATCCACTCATCGTAATAGATTGATCTGGGTCGATCCTTGGTAGAACTCGGATTCTTTAAGAAGTCTTAGGTTGCATTTCGTATTGTTTAATTAACTTTTTATTAAAATATTTTTTTTAAGTTATAAGTGTATTTGGTAATAATGAGTGAGTAAGTTTTTATTAATAAACACTAAAGAAAGATAGCTCATAAGGAGAAGTTGCTCTCAACAACTTCTCCTTCAATAAGTGATTTCTAAACATCAATGACACTTTGAAATGATACTTTTAAACCTGAACACAATACTAAAGATGTCGTTTGGAGTTCATTTTCGGAACTCATTCCAAGCCTTGGAATGAGTTCCCACAAAAAAATGAACGTTTGGTTAGCAAGCATTGGAATGAGTTTCTTAGAATGAGTTTTGAAAAATAGACTTTAGAATGAGATCCAACCCTTATTCCAAATTTTATGAATGAGTTTTGCATTTTGATGGCAAACTAATAAATACCAAGAGAACCCTCTCGCACCACTCCCACCCCACCGCCACCACCAACATTACCACTACCACCCCACCGCCACCACCACCACCACTATCATCATCACCACAATCACCCCATCATAACCACCACCATTATCACCACTACCACCATCTTTGAAAAGACAAGTGTGCAAAATTTATGCATGAGCATGAGATTTTATATAAATAATTGTAGTTAAGAATAAAAAAAAAAAGTGAATTTTTTTTGCTAAAACTCATTATGAGGAATGTTAACCAAACATCTATTTTACGTTATAACTCATTTTGTAACATCTTAACCAAATACAAACAAAAAACCTTCAAAATGAGTTCCTAATCTAGAATGAGTGCGAAACGAGACCTACTTTTTAAAAATGATTTTTTTTTCAGTGTATAAATTTTGAATTTGTCTTGTTAAAGTATTTAAGTTATCCATATTAACAAACACAATTTTTTTTTTCAAATAAAGCAACTTATTGATGATGTGGATAAGTGTTTAAATTGAATCACTTATTCTTTGAGTGCTTATCTAAAAGCATAGGTCCCTAACGTAGCCTTAAGCATGTCATTTGATTTAAAGCGCATACAACTTAGAAAACGGATACTCCTCATCTCCATAATATATGACAAAGGTATGGACATGACAAGGTCGACCCGGTTAGACCACGTGAATGTTAGACACGCAAACCTCAAAACTTTGATGCAGCCTTGGTTTATGACAAATATATGTTAATGAATCATGAAAAGTTTTAAGTATTTATAAATTATTTACTACAAACAAAATTTATGGAATTCATTTGTAACAGGCGTCAAAATAAAATTCTAAATGATAGGGCCAGCCCAGTATAAAAAACCATAAAATCAGGCTTGGACTCCAAAAATAGGACCGTGAGTGAGCTTGATTGGGCTAGGCCTGCCAAAGAGAGCTAGCTCGGCTCAGGCTTGGGCTCAGCTCATATGAGGCGAGCTTGATCTCTATAATTAGGTTCGCGAGCAGGGTCTGAGCTTGAAAAAAAAACTCATTATCTTAACGAATTTGAGCAGAGCTTGAGTAGGCTCGACTCGGTTGGTATATGAGATTATACCTTTATATTCCTATATCTTATATTATGTATTAATATTAAACACATGTTAACATACTGTAGATATGAAAAATGGTAAGGGCAGATAGCTCAATAATAAACCGCCACATGTCATGACTATGACTGACACGTAGCAAGATCCCCACTGATACCTATGGGTATAACCCTCGGAAATTTCCTAAGGAAGAACCTCGGTTGGTTCAAGGAATATACGACCAAGACATAGATATAGGGAGAAGGTAGTGCGCTACCGTGATGACCATTTTTATTACATAAATCACAGGATGATCAACACTACAATGAATATGCAATGAAGATAATAGCAACAGGTACTTCATTGCAGGATGCCAGACCCCTTTATAGTAGGATGCCGATGTAGAAATACCTCTCAAGTCATACTCGAGGGCGCTTACCTGCGATGGGACAACCCCTTCGGTTCTTGAGGGCCCCACTTATGATGTGACATCCTCTCAATTCATACTCGAGGGCGCCCACCTGCAATGGGACAACCCCTCTGGTTCTCGAGAGCCCCACTTATGATGGGACATTCTCTCAAGTCATACTCGAAGGCGTCCACTTGCAATGGGAAAATCCCTTGGGTTCTTGAGAATCTTAGAGGTGAGCCTTACGTTTACCAAAGAGATGCGTCTTGATGAACACATCGATATGAATTTACACCCGAAGGGGAATTACAGCCCTGGATGATGTAAGACGTCGACACATTGATATGACTTTACACCCGAAGGATAATGACAGCCCTAGATGATGTAAGACCTCCGTCTAGAGCGATGCTCGATGACGTCGTAAGCGATACATACATCCGTCTAGAGCGATGCTTGACGACGTCGTAGGCGATACTATTCTCCATCTAGAGCGATGCTCGATGACGTTGTAGGCGATACTATTCTCTAGCTAGAGCGATGCTCGATGACGTCGTAGGCCATACTACCTCCGTCTAGAGCGAAGCTTTAAAACGTAGAAGATGATACTACTTTTGTCTAGAGCGAAGCTCTAAGACATATAAGGAGATATTACCTCTGTCTAGAGCGAAGCTCTAAGACGTAGAATGAGATATTACCTCTGTCTAGAGTGAAGCTCTAAGGATTAGAAGGTGATACTACCTCCGTCTAGAGCGAAGCTTTAACATGTAGAAGGTGATACTACTTCCGTCTAGAGCGATGCTTTAAGACGTAGAAGGGGATACTACCTCCGTCTAAAGGGAACCTCGACGACGTAGAAGGTCACACAGTCTCGAAAGTACTAAGGTTCGAGGACATTAAAAGTATTAAGACTAGTAACCTTGATAGCGTTTTGACTAGACAGTTTCAAAGATGCCAAGGCTAAACAGCTTTCATTACTACGAATATCTACTGATTGCTAACACCCCTATCAAAGTGTCAGGAGACTTGCCAACACTTGACCGTATTTTGGGTTTAGGCCATGGCACGGTCTCTCAGTGGCAAACCTGTAATTATTTAAACGACTTGTGATTGGTCCACCTAAGAGATTAGGGTACATGATGCGTACTACTCTAGGTGAATATCTTAATCACCGTCAGAAACGGTGGTTGGGAATTCTAATTACGATTAATTCCCTTCCAAAAGCTATAAATACTAGCTCACTTCCCTAATTCGTCGATGATGAAAAAATAGGAGAGAAACCTCTGCCAAAATTATCAGACCTTGAACTACGTCTGATTTGATCCCTGTTTGGGTACGTAGGCAGCCTGCAGAAGGTTCAGTCACAATCTCAATTAGAGCCCTAGGGCTTAGAGAAGCTCTAATACCTTGACCCATTAGCTCCCTTAGCTCGGTTTAACCGGTGTTAGACGGTCCACCAGTTTGACTCTTTGGTTCTTCTAAAGACGAGATACGACCACTCGTTGATTTAGGTTCCCGTCGATCAGTAATATCATACTTGGTGACTATTTACAAAAACATCCACTACACATATTATATTACATAATAGGAATTATCATCTATAATATTAATACATTTGTACTAATCTAAGATTTTTTATGAACCGAGCTTTTATGAGCTTGAGCCGAGCTAGGTAGAGCTCAGCTCAACTCAGAGCCTAAATTTTTTTAATGAGCCTGAACCGAGTCTGAGCCTTGTTAAAGATTTACGAGCCTAAGTTAGGCAAAGTTTGGCTCGGCTCGGCTAGTTTACAGCCCTAGCTACCATTACTAAAACGAGAAACGAGATCCAAAATTATATCAAATAGAATCACATCAGAAACATAACATGAAAAGAATTGAAAATGCAAGTGGATTTGAATGGGAAACGCATTCAGGGTTTTAAGTCTCGGGATCTTAAATCGGGCCGGTCTTGGCCGATCCCGATCCTGATTGGTGAAACCGGCCAATCCAAATCCGATCCAAAAGTTGAATCGTCCTTAAAAATAGTAAAATGAATTGGCCGGACCAGTCGCCGGAATGGCGATACCAGTCATTGGATCGGCTGTACCAGTCGATATCAGACCAGTCCGGGCTGATACTTGTTGATCGTTCGTTTTATAAATTAAAAAAAAAAAACTTTGGATCATTTGGACTGTTCTGATCCAGTCACTGGACTGGTCCAGATCAGTATTAGTTGGACAGATCCGATCTAAAGCCACTTGATACAATAGTTGTATCGTGGCTTGAGATCGGACTGATCATGATACGGACCAACCGATGCGGACCGGATCGGTCCCATCCTTGAAATCATGTCCACATGACAAAAGTAATTTCACTAGAAAATGTGTTTCCCTTGTGATCCGTGCATTTTACTTACCGTTTCAGATGCGTTTCCCGTTACGTTTCTTACGCATGCTCCTTACGTTTCCCATTTTTCGGAAAACTGTTCTCCACCCGTTTACCAAACTCGTTTCTAAAAGAACTTCAAATCTGGCGTTACCCATTTTTAGGAAAACTGTTTTCCACTCGTATTTCCAAACGCTTTTCTAAAAAAGAATTTCAAATTTGGCTAAAAAAGCTGAAACTATGGTGGTTACTTGTTACTATTGTATTTGCCTAGTTGTCATTCAATGACAGGTGTAATTAATTATAACCAACTTTTTTCCACAATCTACTACATAGTACATACGTGTTCACCAACGTCGAGAACACGGTTAACTCGATTTTGAGGCATCTCCGCCGCCGGACGACCGTGATTGCAACTTCGCCGCCACTTAGAGGTGGCAGACACAGGAAAAAAGGAGTCTTACGAGAAGAAAGGAGAGGAAAAGTTAATCTGTGAGCAAGTCTTGAGATCTCGATGTAGGATGACGAAGAACAAGATTGATGAATCCGTTCACCGAATATTTAAGAAAAAAAACTTTAGAACGATATAAACAAAAGAGAAAAATTTATTAATCAATTTTCATAATTAATTCTAAATTGAGGGTCTAAATAATTTAAAATGGCTAATATGTATCTCACATCATGGCGTAGCGGTGAGTCTTGTAGCTCTCGTCTTTATATTTTCAAATTGGTATTATAAGCCAAATTCCAACATCGGAATTCAAAGTTATGTCTGTTTGAAACCACGGTACACACGGTGTATCTTATTTCGATCCAACGTCTCTAAGTGAACATCGACGGTCACCTCTAATACATCAGATCTCTTGCTGTGATGCTTGTTTGAGCTCTAATCACTGTATTCTTACAATTCTAATAATCGACAAAGAAGCCAAAAACATTATATATATATGGCTAGATACAGAGGATGGAAGGGATATTGACACGGCTCAATCAGATTAAAGGGCCCAAGACTTTATATGGGAGCTTTGATTTGATTGAATCATGCCAACATCTCAGCTGCAACCAGTATCCCTTAAAAAACATATAAGGAAGACGAGACGAAGATGAGGATGAAGTGGAAAAAAGAACTCATGAATCACCCCAATACTGTATTTTGATCAGGTTGCAGACGGCGCAAACGCTGTATCCACAGCAACGGTGACAACGATCGAGGTATGGAGGATGAAAGGAGAAGGATTGGAGTGTTAATAGAAGAAGAAATTAACTGTGGATAAAAGAGGAATAGATATAGATAAGAATGGTTGAGACGTCCATATCTTTTGCTTCTATTAGGAGTAAAATTATATATTAAAACATATAGATTTGGTTTGGTTTGGTTTTCCATGTAGTGGTTGATAACATTTTCACGAAAATGTTGCAATTTTCAATTGTCACCCTTAATAATAAATAATAATATTTCCTATTTGTTCTCTTTATTTAATTACAAATTGGTTTGGTCATAATCATCGCATCATCATTACGTTATTATCCAAGTATGCCGAGGCATCTGTTATGTTATCATAACCATCGCATCATCATCCCGTTATCATTGAAGTCTATGAAAAATAATTATATGCCACCATTCAAAGAAGAGCATTTGGAAGTGAAACTGGAGGAACATTCAGTATGAAAAATAATTATATGCCACCATTCAAAGAAGAGCATTTGGAAGTGAAACTGGAGGAACATTCAGTGGAACGTGCGCATATACACGCAAGGCATCTAATTGTTTTTCATTATTTGATCTGCTTCCATTTATTTGGCAGATGAGGATTGATTGCTGGCTTGGGGCCCAAAATTCAAGCAAGAGAAAGTGAAATCATATACACACGAGCAATTGGAATTCCATGACCATCCAATCAAATAAGGAAGAAAAACAGGTAATAAGTACACGTCAGCATGCCGATCCATTACATCCATTATTTTTTTCCTTCTGTGAAACTATCACGTTTTTATTTAATTGCATGCAGAATATCTAGAATCCATTAAGCCTTCACCCACCTGAATAATTTACGACCTACTACTGAATAAGATTGAACTCGAGAGGTCCCCGCTTCGGCGCCCGACCGTTCCTCGGAGGAATAGTCCTGGGCGCAGCCTGGGGATACCTTGGGAGACCAAAAAAAAAAAAAAGATTGAACTCACTTGCAAGTCCCACACTAATACTGATAATTCTTTCACTTGTGTCACTCAAATCAAAGATGACAAATTGCAATTCAAAAGCTTGCTTTAACTGAGGAGGAGTCTTATCATGCTTATTTTCCATCTCAAAGACTAATCCAGTTAATGGAAACACACTAGCAAGAAGACTTTCAGATAGGGATTCCAAAAGACTTCTTTAATTTCTCAACCTCTAGATAGACTGTTGAATAAGGGAGGAACTCTGAGAAATAGCTCTTGCTCAGATCATTAATCGCAACGGCAAGTTTGGGGATGTCCAAAATCTCATCATGGGTCAGAACCCGAACAAACCTTGCCGGATTACCAGCCCAAAGTTCACCTGTTGGAATCCTCCTGCCCGGAGGAACTACAGTTCCGGCTTCGACGATAGAGTGGGTTTCCACCAATGAACCTTCCATAAGGATTGAGTGCTGCCCAATGATGCACTCTGGCTCAATCGTGCAGGAGCGCAGGAGACAATATCCCCCGATCGTCACATACCTCTCAACGGATGTCTCCGCTGGCAATCCTGGAAAAATGGAAACAAGTCGGGCAGAATATTAAACTGAAAGGTCTTTAAACAAAAGCATGTCTATAAGACAAGTACAGAAACATATCCTCATAAGCAAGTTTCTTAATTCCAAATAAAGATTCCACTGCCTTCTAAAACAGTGTGTATATGATGATTTTATCATGTTTATTTAGCTTAACATATTTACTCCAGCTAAAGGTTTTCTGGTCTGTTGCACTCAGCTTAGTTTCCCAGTGATATCGCTTTTTTTGTCAAGTAGAGTGGTGACATTGCAAATCCAGACCATCCATCTGATAATGGATCTTTTGGATAAGCCCCCACTCGTGTGCATAGTGTTTTGTCACATGTAGCAACACTCATCATAGAATTAGGTTGCTTATAGAATTAGAGCTGGATTGCTTCAGTGGAGAAGTGCTTCTAGAGTGTTATGCGACTGACGTGTTCCACTCAAATTAAAATAAGACATCCATTAGGGCTGCTACGATGTATGGATCAGAATGTTGGGCAACAATGAAGCCACATATGCATAGAATGAACGTTGCTGAGATGAGAATGTTGAGATGGATGTGTAGAATGACTAAGAAAGATAAGGTGAGGAATGGACATATTCAAGGTTGTTTGGGTGTGGCTCAATTAGGATATAAGATAAAAGAAAGTAAAGTAGGTTAAGATGGTTTGGACATGTAAAACAAAGACCTAGAGAAGCAGCTGTGAGAAGGTATGAGAGAAATCATTGAAGGTTCTAAGAGGGGGAGAGGAGGATCTAAAAGAACTTAAATGGAGTTGATCAAAAAGGATTTACATACTTGCAATTTGATTGAAGATATGGTTTTTGACAGATCGGGATGGAGGAATAGGATTCTTGTTGCTGACCCAACTAGTTTAGAAGGTATATGATGATGATGAGTAGCAGCACTTTTTTTTTTTTATTTAGATTTTTGTACAAGAAAGATGTTAATTTAGGGTATGCCATTTTGGCATGTGGTTGTGTTTAGGGTTGAAACTTGATGCGTGATGTATGATTGGGTAGGAATATAAGTGGACAAGTAGTGTTCAACACATCATTTTCCATATGTAAAATCCATGTCATGCCTTGAGGGGGGTATGGGTGGACAACTGGCATTCGCCATATCATTTTCCACATGTAAAATCCAAGTCACACCTTGTCGTTATGTTGCATCTCACTAGTTTACCAGTCCTCACTTATTTACTTACTTCTACTGCATGGTGTTCCTTCTTGGAAGAAGGGGTAATTACTTATATTAATCACCCAAAACCTGTTGGTCTAAAGCATCACCACCACTTTTGAGGATGGAAGTTAGATACAATCCAATTTCTACTCCACAAAAACATTTTTCAGTAGACAGCAGATCATTTCACTAGCTGAACTTTATAGCATGAAGACATCACTATAGTGTAGACATAGTCTCTTAGTTTTCTTTCTTGTATAAGCAATTTGAAGGGAATTTTAGATATAGACATTTCTGTAGACAGCAGATCATTTCACTAGCTGAACTTTATAGCATAAGACATCACTATAGTGTAGGCATAATCTCTTAGTTTTCTTTCTTGTATAAGCAATTTGAAGGGAATTCTAGATATAGACATTTCAGTAGACAGCAGATCATTTCACCAGCTGAATTTTAGAGCTTGAAGACATCACTATAGCGTAGACATAGTCTCTTAGTTTTCTTCTACTATAAGCAATTTGAAGGGAATTCTAGATATAGACATCAAAGGATGGTATGTTGAGTAAGCAATTGATATTATCATGGTTGTGTAACTAAGGCGTTCTTGTAGTTATTTGAGACTAAAACCTAAGCTCAATATTAAAACCTAGGGTAGTCAATGATCACAGATATATAGAAAGGGTAGGTGTTCTCTGAGTGGCATGACTAGAGATGATTCGACAAAGATAATAGCATTAACATATTAAAAGAGAGAAAAAAATGGCCAATATTCAGATTTGACATTTCTACTCACTCACTCTCCACAAAAGTTGACACAGCATCTGGAACAAGCTACAGATATTGAGGCTGCGTTTGGCCCGGCTCAGATAAGTGCTTATTTCAGCTTATAGCTTATTAAAGCATTTTTTAATAATTAAAAGTGTGTTTGGTAACACCTAATGGGTAAGTGCTTACCCATAAGCAGTAGAGGAAGGCCACCCCTAAGGGGAAGCTGTTGAGAACAGCTTCTCTTATCACTCATGAGGGAAGCTGTTTCTAAACTTTAGTAATATTTGCATAATAACTATTTTACTATTTTACCCCTAAACTTTCTTAAGTACTTAAATAAAATTATTTTTAAACTTTAATAATATTTTCATAATACCTATTTTACCCCTAAACTTTCATAAGCACTTAAATAAATGAATTTACCAACGCTATTTTCTCTTTGGCTTTTCCCCACCTTCTACGAGCCTTCAGTTTGCATCAATTCACATCTTCTTGTTGCCCTTATCAAAGGTCATCATACCATGGTTTTAAATTTCCCCAAAATTTAGCAAAATTTTCCTTCTCAAAGAGCACAAAAGTTTTACTTATATCAACATTATCTTGACATGTTTCTATATTATTTCTTATAGGAAATATACAAAATAGTAAATTTTTCCTAGAAATTTCCCTTTTTAAGGCGACTACCTAGGCTAGTCCAGGTGGGGTGAAGCCCTTACCTTGGTAACACCCAGAGGGGTTATGGTTGTGTCCCACATCGGAAAGGGAGCGTCCAAAGCCTGGGCTTATATGGAGGTTCCACACCCTTAACTTACAAGAGACCTTTTAAAACCATGAGGCCCACGGGACAAAGCGGATAATATCTTGTGGGTTGGAGTTGGGATGTTACAATTGGTATCAGAGCCGAGGATGGCTCTGTCTACTAGTGGGGGAAAAGGCACCTAGCCTAGGCTAGCCCAGGTGCGGTGAGGCCCTTACCATGGTATCACCCAGTGGATGATGGTTGCGTCCCACATAGGAAAGGGAGCATCCAGAACCTGGGCTTATATAGAGGTTCCACAACCTTAACTTACAAGAGGCCTTCTAAACCTTGAGGCACACGAGCCAAAGCGGAAAATATCTTGTGAGTTAGGGTCAGGATGTTACATTGGTATCAAGAATATTTTTCTTTCAAAGAAATTTCCCTTAAAATCAAAATTTAAAACTATGATCATAACATGTCAAACCCATCTTAGACCACTATTACTCACTGTAAAATCATCGATTCGATTCAATCCTAGGTCAATTCTAATCGTATTAAAAAAATCAGTTTATGTTTGTATTATACGATTCACACATTGAATCATATGATTCAAAAGATTTGGCTCTACACCACTGAATAAAAGGGCCAAAATGTTTTTCCTAATGGAACAATCCCCCCACACACATGCGCACGCGCGCCCACACACACATCCCTTTTTTTTTAATCCTTCTTTATATGTAATTCAGTACTTTAAAATGGCTAAACATAAATTACTTAAAAAAAAAAAAAAAAACTTTACCAAACAGAAATCCCAAAACCTAAACCCCAAATCCTACTTCTACTAAAATTGCTATAGATCTCGCTATTTATAATTCAAAATTATGATTGATTCTAAGTGGCTCGGACTTTTGAATCGATTCACAGTTTGACAACCTTGCACTACTCTAACAATTGGGTCATCTCTCAAATTCTCTAAAATGCATTATTCTTCCAAGAAGTATATCAACATTCTAATCTCCACTAATCTCATCTTAATAGTTTGGTCTTATCAAACAATTTGTTCCATAAAGCATAGATGGTCAATGTCTTATAAATTTTTCCTTATATTCTAGATGAAATGTTTCAGCCACATAACCTTGCAAATGTACATTCTACTTCAAGCCACTCAACTCTATTTCATTGAGAAACATCCTACAGAATCTCTCCCTCATCTATATTAATCAAAATAGGAAAGAGAGGTCATGGCATGAAACAAAAGACTTAAGCCCATTTTTTTCATAGATATCCCTATATTATTTAAAAAATATAAAAAGATTTGATTACAATCATAGGCATAAATTGAAACAAAAAAGAAATATAATAGTTAGGTAGTTAAGGAGTCAATCAAATATTTTTGATTTGTTAAATTTTTTTTTTTTTTTGGATATTTTAGTTTACCAAATGCCATTTAAATTGCTAAGCTTTTAAGGAAAAGATAAAGTTTCACTAACCATTTGATATATATTTACGATTACATTGTTCATGATACATAATCGAAAATGACAAATTAATGGGGAGTTCTAGGTTTTTCTATAAACAAAATATGCATGACCTATATATTTCTACCCACTCATTTAATGGTCATTCATTTATAAATTGATCAAGCATCAATTAGTAAGTATAGGTTAAGTTACTTTAGAACATTCTTTGATCATTGACTAAAGAAATTGCTCAACGCACGCAATTACCGATCTCGCGAATGAGTGAATTTAAGATCAAACGAAAAACAATCAGATGATTTGAAAATTTAATGGAATCCATGAAAAAACACGTGGCCTGTATTTTTTTACTATCGGTAAAATGCGTGCTGTGTGTTAGTCAGTAAATGAGCCACAACATGAAGAACAATCATTTTGAGAAATCCCCTAACCACCAACCTCGACTATCTCACTCCTATCCATCTCATTTAGTTGCATTCCATATATTTTATCTTGCTTTGACTTCATTCCAAATCTAAATTCAAAGTACTCATTTTTTTTTTGATAACTTGGGTGTCCGGGCCTTAGGCCTAACTAATCCCAAGTAGGAGGCTTGCACAGCAACCCACCGCCATGACCTCCCACTTAAATCCGAACCTGCTCAGCTGGGGAATCGAACTTGAGACCGTGCGCCTAACCCACACAAATCCCCTATTTGCCCTTACCAACTGAGCAACCCGGGGTGGGTTTCAAAGTACTCTTCGATAATTTAGTTAGCATGTCTTATTCCCAGTGTAGATCAGATGGTGAGGAATCCCAAGTAAAAAAATGTACAAGGAGAAGTTGCTGCAAGTGAAATAAGTGGTTCAAGTCATGGTGAAGCTGCTGTTTGCGGCATGGATGAGAATGAGAAAGCTCTAAGCTCCTGTAATTCTAAATATTTTAGAGGTGTATCTGGTTTATTTGTCATGGGCACTGCCTTGGAAGGGAAACGATTTTGAAGTTTTTGCCCGTTACTATTAGGGTTGTGCACTTGTGCTTCTGATTTTTACTCTGCAACTAAAATAACAATTGCTCAAAACTAGCAAGTTATTGAGAGTAGAAGGCATTTCTTAATTTGAGAAAAAAAGGAACCTTAGCAGGTCAGTAATGGATTAATAACCAATTCAATAAGAATACAGACTTCCAGTTGATCCTTGATAAGACTATCATCACTACCTCACTGGAAACTCACTAGCCTCAACATCAATTGTTCTCTGACTTGTATACAACACAACCACCAAAAACCAATATGCCTTGTCCCAATGAGTTGGGCTAGCAACACAAATGTTTTTCCGCCATTCCAACCAGATCCAAATGAGTTAAGCGAACCATGATAACAGATACGGTCACTTCTGGAAATTTCCTAGCTTTCAATTCTTACCAGACTTCAACCTTGTCTCCGTTTGTAGTAAAATTACATTTAATATCCTCAGATACATTCATTCTTAATTCGACATGCTTTGAAACCTTTTGACTCCAAGATACTCCTAAACAATTCTAATTCTGCATTTACTCCCTCTTTAATCTGGTCCAATGATACATATTTGTACATAACATGCACCAAGACACCTCATTTTGCGTAAGAATTGCCAAAAGCTAACCCTTGGTATGAGCCTACAATTACTTGAACTTCATAGTTGTTGCTCCCGCCTATGTATCCTTAATGGTATCATTACATTTGGCTATTTGTTCAAAATTCTCCACTAATTCTCTAGGTGCTCTACTATATGTTTTTGATTTCCTAAAGTAATAGAAACAATGCGAAGGTCTCTCTTCTCTCTAATCTTCTCCACTAATTGTCTTGTTAAAAATCGCCTCAACAGAAATCCCCAATCATGAAACCAAATTGATTTTTTGATGCCTGAGCTATTTGCGTTAATATGCGTTTCATTGATTTCTCTTTTTCTTTTATGGTTTCAAGGTATTATTCCTAAATTAAATTCCATGATATCTGTCGAACTTTGGACATCTCTTTGGTTTTCCTATGCAGATATCATGATGCTTTAAATTCACATAGTGCCATTTTCCTAGTCGTCAAAATTGTATTAAATAATTTGCTCAACCAAGATACACCTATCTTTCATATGTATTTCTGCATTTCACTTTAAATGCCAACTCATTCTAAAGCCTCTCTCATTTCTATATAGTTAAAGCTCCCTTCATTTTAGTTACACTAACCCTATGAATATAATTTTCAATTTTTTTTTTCTCCCTGATGTTATCATCCCCACTAATCTATAGCTCCTTATACATTCTTGACTCAGTGATATCCGGAAATAAACTGAAGATTGTGGTTGAATATACAGTCTACATCTGTCTGAAATCTATAAGCAACAAAAGAGGAGCTAATGATCAAGTAAAGTGAGCCATATTCAGTCTGATCCAAGTGGAAAAAATGTTACCACACCTGAAATACCTAAATATAGATAAGAACCCATCTCCATTCTTACACTTACTATAGGCAGATGATCTGATGACTGCATTTGGGGCACTCATCCCTAATGTTAAAACCTTCCTCAGTGTGTTGGTCTTTATCTTCTCCAGCAATGCCCTCTACCATTTGATTATCAGCTACTATAAGGTGGAAGAGTTTGTTTAGACCTCTTATGGCATGTTGAACAACACCTGACCACACAATATACCAACAAGATCATGTTTTATGTGTATAACACCACATTAAAGATGCATTATACCATCCCCTAATACTATAACTAACCCCTGATATTTACAAGCATGGAAGAATATGCTTTTGACAAAAAAAAGTTGAGGCTTACATGATAGCACAAGCATAAAAGTCAAGAGGAACCAAACACGTCTCATTAGGTACACATGAGTCTTTTAGGAACT
Organism: Pachysandra terminalis; assembly: GCA_031762675.1. Classification (NCBI taxonomy): domain Eukaryota; kingdom Viridiplantae; phylum Streptophyta; class Magnoliopsida; order Buxales; family Buxaceae; genus Pachysandra; species Pachysandra terminalis. The sequence continues at coordinate 16,539,511 of JAUPMG010000017.1, read as the reverse complement.
CTTCATAATATCATTTGGGTTCCCACTCATGAAAACACAATTGGGTAATTAAAAGAATCCATGTAAATATAATTGGAGATGAACGAGTTACAAAAACCTCACTAATGTATCTGTTTTGGAATCCCAATGTTCATAATATAACTAACATGCTAGAGATAAAAAATAAAATAAAAATCCTTGAATCGAATCATCTATAGTAAGACTACCACTCTAGAAAATAAGCCAATAGATACTTGTACCCATGTAACCGTTGCTTTATAAATTGCATAAATGATACAGATGGTTGTAAAATTAGTGAAGTATCCTTCACATGCAAGTGTCATATCTCTGATTCGCCTATTTTTTGGAGTGTGTAGTATCTTACTCTCGATTATTCGAACTCATAATCCCTAAGTCACGTTCACCCACTCAGTTCCTCACTCAATTTGAACTGGCATTTGACAACTAGAAGCTGCTTAGGGACCCGATACATGGAAAAAAAAAATTCATCAGCAGAGTTCTTCAATATTTAAGGAGAAAGGCAGTATACAGTGCTACACTAGTTTCATCACTTTCCTATCTCAATATGTTATTGTTCTTCTTCGCAGTTTTTTTTTTTTTTTTGACATTGGAACCGGGTAAATTCATAAGCAAACACATATACGAAACACACGGCTGTAAATGCGGTAATCAATCCCTGGTTTTGGGTACAATTCCACCAGACCTTACCATTGTCCCAAGTGGTACCTTCGTCTACAGTTGTTTAGAAGTAACTATAAGGATTTGCAAACTCCATAGATGATAAATTATTACAATCCTTGTGCCCTTCGTGTATAAATAGTAGTCATTCTGTAGCTTTCCTTTCCATCCATAAAAACTACACGAATTCATATGAAACCTCCAACAAGTTGATCCTAATCCTAATCGAATGTAGGCCAAAAATTAGGGTAAGAAAAGAGCAATCACCAGGCCATGAAATCGATAAAAGCATACAAAATGTAGTTAAACAAACATAATTCCTAGCCAAGATTTACATATGAAGCAGCCCAAAAAACTCAGATTATACCACAAGAATCGAAACAAGGGAAGTAAATAGATTAGTAATGAAATCAAACCTGTAGGCGAAGACCGAGCGGCATGGAGAACGCAACGTTCCTGCACATTTGAGCAGAATCCGACGGTGATCTTGTTGAGGTCTCCACGAAGAACCGATCCGCTCCAAACGGAAGATCCATCGTAAACGGTGACTTGTCCGGCTAGAACGACGTTTGGGGCGACGAAGGCGTCGACGGCGACTTTCGGAAGCCATTGCCCTAATGGGATTATCTGTCTCTGGCCTCTGTAATCCCATTTCACTCGATCATTTGCTGTTAGTTTCGATGCTTCAGCAGAAAGACCACGATTGAAGAGATATTGAGAAGAAGGAGTGTTTCTTAGGGCTTTTCTGGACCAGCGAACCAGAGTCGCCATTCCTAATTTTTCTCTTTCTTTCTTTCTTTCTTTTCTTTCTTTCTTTCTTTCGAGAGAGAATCCAACAAAAAAAAAAGAGAGAGAGAGAAAAAGAGGAGAGAGAGCTCTGGTTTTGGCACGTCATGTTGACGCGCGGGAAGTATCCGGTGGGGCTAAGCAACACTAAAGATGGTGCGGTATGTCTTCGGCCCTGTGATAAGGAATCCAGGATCTCGTGTTGACCATCAAATCGTTGATGAAGAAGCACGGTTCAGAAATCATATGCAGTGGAGGTAGAGCCGTAGAGGTGTACAACTGGGCCGAGCGCGCCGGCCCGGCACGATAATTGTCCCATGGGCTGGGCAAAGCCCGATTGTATATCGGGCTGTGCCGTGTCTAACCTAATTTTCAGGCCCCAGGCTCGATACGACACCGGACATGATTATTATCATGTCGGGCAGTCTCGTGCATGGTTTCAAGGTGGTGGTGATAGTGGCAGTAGGGGTGGTGGTGATGTGGGTGATGTGAGGGGCAGTCTTAAATTTCGGAAATATCACAGATTTCGGCCGCCCAAATGAAGCGGAAATATCCAAAATTTTGGATATTTGGGCAAAAGTTTGTTGATTTTTTTTAAAATTAAAATTATTGGTCGAAATAATGTCCCAAATTGGTCGAAATTTCACGAAATTTCGGATATTTTGCCGAAATAAATTTACTTATTTTTTTATTTATAATATTTTAATATAGGCATAATTTAACCAATTTCTTTCTTGTTTTTTTCTTTTTTTAATAAGTACTAAGTAATAACTTCTAAAATCTAAATATTAAACTTAGTCAATAAAAAGTAATATTTTCAGTAAAATATATTATTTATGAACATCTAAATTAAAAAAAAAATAACAAATAATATTTTGATTAATAATGTGAAATAATACAAAAGTTTACAACTAATAAATACAACATTTATATTACAACATCCAAAAACTATACATGTATCCAAAATATATTAGATTCAAATTTTAACATCTAAAAAAATACAATGGATAAAAGTTTAAACTGAAATTTTAAACTTTATTTCTTGATTTCCTTCAATTTGCACAGGTAGGAAATCTATTTGTGTACCTGTATAAGCAAAAGCAAAAAATAATTAGTACTAATTTTTTTTAATCTATAATAATTAATAAAATAATGAGAATTTGGAGCTTGGGAACTTTGGATAAGGGGGTTGGGAGTTGGCAGCTTTGGATAAGAAATAAAAGGTGAAAAGTGAGAGAATTTGATGTTATTTATAGAGTTGTAAATATAGTTTTTTACAATTTTTTTTTTTTTTACTTCTAACCATTTTTTATTTATTTATTTAGGCTGAAATATCCGACATTTCGGTGAAAAAGTGAAGATTTCGAACGAATTTTTTTTTATCAAAGTACAATTGTTTCGCTGAAATTTCGGTACTTTATTTCGCAAAATAATTCTGGCCTAAAGAAATGCTTTCTCCAACATGTTCTTTTCTATTATATCAAAATCCGAGGTTCCAAACGCTCGGAATTTGAAAGAAAAGTAAAGAAAATATTGAAGAAAACATTTTCTCTTGTTTGATTGAAGAAGGAAAGAGTTGGGGATAAAGATTAGGAAAGAAAATAACTTGAAATTTTTTCTATTTTGAGATCAAAAACTTTTTCCTCAAAAAAGGTAGAGATTTAAAAAAAAGAAAGAAAAAAAATGTGAAGAGCACTCTCCGACACCCCAATCTAACTCGTAGCATAAATTGTTTTTTCTTGGCAGCCAATCAACCTTACCAGAATCTATAAAAACTCACTAAAAATCGTCGAAATTTGTATCTAATCTTATCCAAACACTTAACAAAAAAAAAACACTTATAATTTTTTTTTCCTCTCTATTTCTTTTTACTTTTCTTTTCTTTCTTCTAAAATCCAGAGTTCAAACTTCAAACACATCCTACTGGATACTTCTTGTGGAAGCTTAATTTTAAAGAAGGGTGTTATGGGATAATTATGAAGAACAAATTTGAAGGTCGGCCGGCGAAACTGATATGTTTCTTTTTCTTGGTCAATACTCCATAGATACGTTATCTGAAAAGTTTTTTTTTTTTTTTCCAGGAAAGTGACCCTTTATCAAATCAAAGAAGGGAATTGCTGAACAAAGAAAATGTCCTTTAGGCCTTTTTTGGAATTTGAAAACTATTCCAAACATAGAATCTATAGAAAATTAAGAAAGATAGAGAAGCTGCAGCCACAGGATCGAATACCATGGCAATGGTGTGGGGCCTAACATATATATCTTACCATGTGATGCGATTCTCTAATGATTGTGACCTGACTCAAAAACAGTTATAAAAATGGATTAATCGTATAATATTCTTCAAAGCCAAACCCTATACCCTATATTTAGGAGGCCAAAGTAGATGCACTTTTTTACCCTGAAATAGAGATAGAAGCCTTTATAGTTTACCTCACAAAGCATATTGGAAAGTTGATGAGGACGAACTGAGGACGAACTGACCATGCCCCTTTTGTTTTTTTTTTTTAAATTACATATAAGTCTTATTTTACGGTTTTATCTTTTTTTTTTCAATCGTTTATAATTTTGCTACCTATTTATTCTTTCTACTTTACAATTTATTTGTTATTTCAGTCATAAAACAGTGTCAACTAAAGTAAAGCAATGTTCTAAAAACATAAAATTAAAATTAAATCTTATAAAAATATCCAAATACTCTTATTAAAACAAACAAAGATCCTCTCATCATCCCATCACCACCACCACCATCACCCCATCACTACTACCACCCATCGCCACCACCACCACCCTCACCCTCACCCTCACCCCACGACCACCCCCCAAACCCACGACCACCCATCCCTAGCACCACCCTCACCCCATCACCACCACCACCCCAACCATGGTGGTCGTGGTGGAGTGGTAGGGGTAGGTACTTTTATAAGTTTTAATTTTAATTGTTTGATTTTAGAATATTGTTTTATCCTAGTTGGCATTACTATAGGACTGAAATGACAAATAAATTGTAAAGTAGGAAGGATAAGTAGGTAGCAAAATTATAAAAGGATTAAAAAGAAGATAAAGCTGTAAAGTAAGGCTTATATGTAATTTTCTCTTCTTTTTTTTGATAAACACGAAGAAATTCATAAATTAAATAGGTTCAGGTACAACTAAACGAGCAGTCAATCGCCCAACAAAATCATCAGAAAGGGTTTTACAAAGGAAAGTGGGGGTTTCTGTATCCCGAGATATGATCCTTCTGTTAGAGCATTGTTAGCCAGTAGGTCAGTGGCTTGGTTCGTTTCTCTACAACAGTGTGACAAGGAAACCGAGATAAAGGAAGGCAAAAGTGTATGAGCTTCCTCAATCAAACCATTTATTTTCTAGACCGCTTCCGCTTTAGTACATCGTAGTAGTAGAATGATGCCTGCTGAGTCGCCTTCAATGATTAGATTCTTGATACTAAAGTGTGCGGACATTTTGATTCCTTCTAAACACGCCGAGCATTCTGCCACAATAGTTTTCGAGGTTCCTAAGAAGAGCAAGAAACCGAAGAGAAATTTGCCTTAATCATCTCTGCATAATCCTCCCGCACCTGCCGGCTCAGGACATCCTTTTGTAGCGCCATCGAAGTTGAACTTGGTGAAGTGAGTTTTAGGGCAAATCCATCGTATGAATATTGTTTCCTTCCGGACTTTAGCTGGTCCTCCATTCCTTAGTGCTATCGAATCCTGTTGGAGCAAATTTAGAGAAGTAAGTGCACAAGGGGTAGACTTCGGGTTCAGCTTGTACTTGGTATAGGGTTTGAGCCATGGATAGCACAAACACCCAAACACTCGCAACTTATGATAATTCGGGTTGCTACCATATATGTTTTGAAAAACCCTTGGGTAGGCATTCGATTGATAAGGTAGACATCATCCCAGAATGTGCAAGGCCAGAATTTTAGGGGAAGGGATGCATGATGAAGCATGGTGAGGCCGGTCTCGACAATGTGTTGACGCTGACGCTCGACAGTACCATTATGCTCGGGTGTGTATGGAGGGGTAAAAAAGTGAGTAATCCTGTGTTTTTCAACAAATGGTTTAAGGCCATTGTATTCACTGCCACAATCAGAGTAAATATAAATGATAGACTTTTGGAAAAAAATTTCAACAACAAGCTTAAATTTGTCAAGACGGTTGAAACTTCAGATTTAAATTTAGTTGGGAAGAGCCAAACATATTTTGTAAAATGATCAACAAAAATAACATAATATCTAAAACCTTCATGAGAAATTATAGGCGATGGCCCCCAAACGTCTAAATAAAGGAGTTCAAGTGGTGCATGACTTTCAAGAGTGGACAAATTAAAATGAAGTTTATGAGACTTGTGACATTTGCAGGCATTACAATAAAAATCTAACTGTTTGGAATTAGATAACGACAATTCAAATGAAGAAAGAACATGACTAAGAACTTTATTGGACGGATGACCGAGACGGGAGTGCCAATCCACATAGGAGGCTTTGACGCAGGTGAAAGCGGAGGAATGATTAAGTGAAGCATTTGAAACTTTAGCTGGCCACTCATATACACCATCTTTATTCCGTCATTGCATTAGAGGTGCCCCCGTGCGAAGATCCTTCACAAAAAAATGGTTTGGTAAGAATTCCACAGAGACGTGATTAGATGAACAAAGTTTGGAAACATAAATTAAATTTTGTTTCATGTTTGGGACACAGCACATTCGACAAGAAATAGTTTTTTAGAGTGAGAGGGTAAGGTCAGAGAGCCTGTGTGAGTGATTTTCAAACCTTTACCATCCCCAACCATCATGTCATCAAAGCCTTCATAGTCAGAGTGAAGGTATAGGTTGTTGAGATCCGCAGTGACATGGTGAGAGGCACCAGAGTCGATTAACCGATTGCCGTGAGATGGGTTTTGTGAGACAAAGTGAGCCCTTGGCTGAGCTCCAAAAGGACTCAGTGGTTGAGGATAGTATGACCCTTGTGGTGGCCCTTGCGATTGATGATTTCAGCCGAAGTTGCAAAGTTGAGGGCTGCGTTTGGCAGTGTGCCCTTGGATGCCACAAAGTTGACAGTAGCCGTGATAGGATTTTGGTTCATTATTGCCACGATTGTTGTTGGAAGGGGGTTGTCCTTGATGAAATTGTGATTGTTGTTGCTACGGACCGCCGCTAGAGTTGGAGTGATTGCGGCGATGAACCTGTTTCCAGGTTTGTTATTCGGACCTGACTTGTTGGTGAAATTGGCGGTAATGAGACTGTTTGAAGATCGTTGGGCATCCCTCTTCAAAGAGCGTTCATGATCAATGAGTTTTTCATGAAGCCCTTCGAAAGAGATTGCTTTGTCTCGAGCCTTCATTGCAGCAATAATCTCTTGGAATTCTGGATTGAGACCCTGCAAAACATAAAGTATAAGTTGGATAGCATTGACAGGTGAATCCATAAGGGTAAGATCATCGGCCATGCAACATGCAACGGGCATGTTGCATGTTTCAAACTGAGCTTTCCACACGGAGTAGTTTGTTCCATCAAGTCTTATGGGGGCTTGAGTAGAAACGTTGATGGCAATTACAGGGTTAGTGAGGTATTGAAGAGATGAACCATCGGAACTGGAAGGTGTTTGTGGTTCGGCCAGAATAAATTTTAAGGGCATTAAGAGAGGAAAAAAAAACCGATGACTAAGTTTTTACTCGTTAGAGTAAGGAATGCTCTGATACCATATAGAAGCTTGATGCAGAGAATGAATGAAAGGGATCTTGATGTATTTCATTGATAAAGTATTGTATATATACAATATGAGATTACAAGGAAAGAAAGGAAGCCTAATTAATACATCCTATAATTGTGGATCTAAATTATATACATGTACTGAAAATATATAACTGGAAAATTATGTGTGCGTAAAGACGGCCAATATTTGATAGTATCAAATCTTTCCTTAACAGTTAGTAAGCTTAGAAGATCAAATTTCTTCAATCGTAGTTCGTGCCAAGGTATGGGAATCATCGTCAATGAGTGTTGCCATCGGGACGTTATGAAGGTGATAGGGGATGGATTCCACTAGAAAGTTTGGTGGAAGCCATCTCAAATCAGAAATACTGATATCACACCCGTTGGCAATTTGCCACTCCATACCTTTAGTGATGACACTTTTAATCTTGCATAGGCTTTTCCAAACCTGAGAGTCCGTGCTCTTGACAGGGCTAAGAAGGAAGGAACCTACATGAAAATATTTAGCTTTCATAATTTTAAACCAGAAGGACTCATTACCGTTGATCAATGTCCAAGCCTGCTTAGCAAGGAGCGCCAAGTTGAAGATGCTAGGCTTTTTAACGTAAGTCCCCCTTCTTTGTTAAAGCTGCAAATTTTATTCCATCAATAGTATGAATACTACTGGAACAGTCAGCCTTAACCCATAGGAAATCCCTAGCCACCTTATCCAAGTCATGCAAGATATATCCAGGGAACTTCATAGTAGCCATTAGGTGCTGAGGCTGGTTGGCAAGGGATGCTTTGATATATAAGAGTTGCATGTCCCGCTTGAGTTAGAAACCTTGCCTTCCAGCCAGTGAGTTTTTTGTTGATTCGAGTGATTAGATCACCAAACATCAACGTAGTGGGTCTCCCACACTTGAGTGGTACACCTAGATAAGCCCTAATGCAAGATTTCCATTTAACACCGAGAGATTTGATAATGTCAGCTTTGTCTTTGCCAACAACATTTGGGTTAAGAATAATAGATGACTTCTCATAATTAATTTTGTGGCCCGCTTCAGCACAAAATTGCTCAATGATGTTGGCAATGTTTTGGCCATCAACAAATGTTGTTCGACCAAAAATGAAGAGGTCATCGGCATATAGGTGAGTGATAGCGGGGCACTCCCGGCTAATCTTGATGTCATGAATATGGCAAGGATTTTCTACCCTGGCCAGGGAAAGCGTTAAAATCTCTTGGTAAAGAATGAAGAGGTATGGTGACAAGGGGTCTCCTTGTCTCAAATCACATTGTAGCTTGATGAACCCAATAGGCCTCCCATTAATGATGATGCTATAGCTACCAGATGATGCACAAAACATAATTCTTTGTATCCAATAGGAACTGAACCCAAAAGTTCTTAAGGTGTGTGCAAGAAAGCTCCAACTCACCCGGTCATAAGCTTTGCTAAGATCCAACTTAAGGGTAAACAACCCTTTTTTACCATTCTTTTTTTTTCTCCACCATGTGCATGACTTCTTTAGCCACAAGGATTTTATCATGTATGGGCCGACAAGGAAGAAATGCACTTTGCGTCGGACTAATCAGACGATTAAGAATAGGTCTTAACTTATTAACAAGTATACGGGCTATTAATTTGTACACAAAATTACACAAACTAATAGGTCGATACTCATTAACCATTCTTGGGTTGTCCGACTTCGGGATGAGTGTGATAAATGTGTGGTTAAGAGATTTAGAAAGTGCCCATAAGAAAAGAATTCATTGATAATACTGGTAACATTAGGCCCAACAGTCTCCCAGTACTTTTGGTAGAAGAGTCCCGGAAAACCGTCCAGACCCGAGGACTTCAAAGGCCCAAGTTGCTTAATCACAACAAGAATATCACTCATAGAAAAACTGGTAGGGAGTGATCTATTCTCATCCACAGTGACCAAGGGATTCCTAAGGTCATCAATAATACTATGAGATGGGCCACCCGTATCAGTGAATAGTTCAGAATACAAGTCCACAAAAACTTTACCAATCAGTTTAGGCTTGGACACCTCGAGATTATTTTGATCTTTGATTGTAGTAATGAGGTTTCATTTCCTTCTTTGGATAGCAGATTGGTGAAACGCTTTTGTGTTTCAATCCCCCTCTTTGAGCTACAACACCCCTGGATTTTTGCGCTCATTGCATCTCAATTTGCTTTAGTATATGATGGCATTCAGGTTTCAATTCTGTCATGTCCCGAAACCACTATTGGATTGATCCGTTCTAATGGAGACAAGAGACACAACCCTCGTTTCCACTACGGGAGAACGGCGGTCAACATCGCAATATTCTTCTCAAATTATTAAGGATTTAAATGAATAAAGCGATAAACAAATAAATAGCAGCGGAAAAGATCGAAAACATTCTAGGTTGAAAGTCAAGCTTTTTATATGCATATATATATATATATACATGATGGCTTGGCCTCCATTCAAAAGAATCACCGTTCGAGTTCTTTACCAAAAGAAACAAAAGTATAAAGAAAGAAGGTAAAA
>JAUPMG010000017.1:16513256-16523460 GCA_031762675.1 Pachysandra terminalis | reverse complement strand
TATAAGGGAAACATTTAATATATGATGTGTGAATCAATGTGCAATAAATATGTGAATGATGATGTAATGAGATGAAATATGCAATGAGGCTAATTCAGTTATTAATGCATGTTGTGCACCTAGCAAGTAAGATCACCACATGTGATTAAAGACAAACAATCTAATATGCATGTTGTATAGTATTCGTTTAATGTATGTTTCACACCTGATCTAAACCCATAGATAGATAAAAAAGATGAAAATCATCCCCTGAATACATGGCCAGAATAGGGGTTATTCCATGTGCGCATCACAGTTTTTAGGATTTACAACCTAGAGGCCCAAATTTTCTCATTTTATCTCCAATCATGGGGACAAATCCCAGGCATTCACCAATGTGAACCGTTTCTTGTGAATCATACATAAACAGATCTACTAACAGAATTTCACTCGATCATCCATCCAATAAGATGGGCATTCGTCTCGCAAGACAAGAATCAAAATAGGTATATTGGGATAACTAGTCCCTCAACTCCAGAAATACAAGCCTCCTCACCTATTATGATTTTCAGATCATAATACAAGCCTCCTCACCGAATGGGCATTCGGTGTAGTCTTGACGAGCCGTGGGGTTTCTTGGCAAGTTCGGTGTACCATTCGACACGCCGAGGAGGCCGTCGAACTTCGCGGTTTGGTCTGTTTGACCTGTTCTTGTCTCCTCTTCAACTCTAATCATAAAACTTGGATAAGTAACCCCCCGTAACTTTGAATTCCACACAAAACCCAAGAAATAAACATCATAAAACATAATTGAATTCATACTTACCATAACCTACCTTTGAACTTCTAAAACTTAGTTGAAAAGCCATTAAAATACTTCATACACAAAGAAAGTAACCTTGCTCTCCTAATTCAATCAAAAGTAAAGTTAGACCTGAATACTTACCTTGATTGAATGTTGGTGTAGAGAATGACACATCTTGGTCTTCTTCTTCTTCTTTTTCTCTAAGTGATGAATCAACCTCCCAAGGCCTTGTGTTTATACAGACACTTAGAAACTCTAGGATTAGAAACTATAGGAACTCTAATCTCTACCCTTAGATTACTTACTTTTAATCTCAGCCCTTAGATTAGGTTTCCAGCCAATATGGGTTTCTTTCTATTATTGGTTCTTTCTTTTTCTTGTTTAGAATCCTAGCTTCAGTTTAAATAGTTGTTATTCTAGTTTATAAAGAATACCTACTAATTGTTAGTTTTAAATCTTAGCCATTAATTGGAGATTGAAGGCTCATACAAGAACTTAGCCATTGATTTATATTTTAAATCATAGTCTTTATTACTATTATAGTTTGTAGAGAATACTTACTAATTTCATATCTTTGACTTAGTCTTCTATTCTTAGCTAGTTACTATTAACTACTTTATTTGAATTCCTTCTAATAATGAATGTTTTTATTTCTATATATTAAATCTCAGTCATTAATCTTCTATTGAAAGTTACTACATGATCATAGCCATTAATTTCATATTTAGAGATCCCTACAAAATTTTAGGCACATGTCATAACTTTAGAAGTTATGATTGTGTATGATGCACCTAGTTTCCTGTGGTACAACCCACCAATCATACTCAGTCAAAATCAAACATGACAACTATTACTGAAATTGTAAATTAACTCATAATTTTTTATTATTTACACATTATTTTTGTTTGAATTATTACAATAAATGAGGTTTCAAAGTATTGCAGATGAGATTCCATGAGTTCGTATAATCAATGAATGGGAATGAATTGAGACTTTCATAATAGATAATTATTTCTATTATGAAAGGGCACTTCATTAGTTGTAGCATTTACAATTGATGATGATGACTTCATAGTGCTTGACTTGAGTCTAGCTAGGTAGGTCTGATACAAGGAAAGGTTTTAAGAAGTGTTCTCCTTGACTTTTGGAGAGCTACCAATGTGTATACTAATAAAGTTTACAGAAGTATGGAGTACAAGTTGGTTACAACTAGAATATGAATTAATAGATATACACATAGGCATGCTAACAGCTCTTCATGGAGAGTCCATGTGCTCATGAACTACAATTGTGTATATTAAAAAGTTTACAAAAGTGCGAAGAACTAGTTACAATTAGAATTTGAAATTTAAAGATATATACACGTAGGCAGGCTAACAGCTACTCATGGATAGAGTCCATGTGCTCATAGACTCTTATCCGTAACACAAAGAAGTTGATGAAATGAAAATAAGCTTGTCCAAACATATTACTTCAGCCTAGCAGGGTGATAATTTGGTTCAGTATAGTTTTGTTTAAATAATTTTTTTTTGCTCAAGAGTATGAGACTAGTTTTGCTAGAGACATTCACGGTTTACAATTGAATTTGTTAGATCTGAGGGTGTTAATTAATCTATCTTAACTGAAACAAACACATAAAATCAAGATATTGACACAACCAATTTTAATGAGGTTCGGTTATAAACCTAGTCTTCGGGACCACGTCCAGATGATGATTAATCCACTATAGAGAAAGAGTTACATACACCAATTCGGTCTTATACAAGATAAAGACTCCCTCTTTAGACATTGTCGCCAGTGTGTGTAACAGATCTACAGGCTTGATCAGCGAGCTCCCCTCGACTTCCATCTGCATGGTTGAACTCCCTTCAACATGCAATCGCCTTCTCCCAAAGACTAACCATTCTTCTCCCGAAGAACTGAAGCAACGATCTATGATTTAATATACTTGTGATTCTTGGACATCCCTTAAGCATGATGGTTGATCTCCTTTTATAGATCTGTTAAGGAACATTCCACCATACAATGGATTGCTGAAGATCTTATGTTCTGTTGTCAGCAGTTACAACAGAATCATATCTCTTAAGATCTTTTGAATTGATTTGCTTCTCCTTATAAATCTCTGATCTCTTGATCCCGTTTTTCTCTGCAAATCACAGCAAGATCCATCAAATCTGTTAGATACACTTCCTAATATCTTTTGAACAAATCAATATAAGAGGAAGATTCCTCTTTTGAATATGGACGCTTTCCTTCCTTTTCGCTTAGAGAAAAATCTTAATACAAATTGAGATTCCTCCTTATTGGAAACACTCCAAGATTCTAGCAACAGAATCTGTAAGAGATATGACAATTGTACAAACAGGAGCACATATTAGAAAGCCAATATTAGAATGAATATCTAGATCAGTTTGAAAATATTACCATATTTTGAAGAATCTTTTACATAAATAGAAAATGACTTTCTAGATTCTTTATGCACATGTTTATTTGCCAATGATGCCAATGAGACAATGTGATTTCTAGCATAATTAATGAAAACTGAGGGATAGATGTTTTATCATATATAGATTGCTTTGAACGTTGATCATTAAGTTAATATATCGGCTTCCGGTAACATTGTCAAGAAACATTGGAAAATACTGAAAAACATGGACATGTCAAGCCAAATTTATTTAATATGTTGAAATATGATCAAGAAAGTTAGTAATAAACAAAAATAACTATTTATACACATTTGTTTTTTTTTTTTTGAAAAGGGCAAGTAAATATATTTAAAAAAGGGAGGGGTACAAGCGAACCTCCAAGGACATAAGGAGACCCCGGCCACAATCAGGCCATACAACAGAAAAAACAACTGATCAAGATTCAGACACACCTAGTTGAGAACGGAAATGCGTAGATCTACAAATCAAAAGGAAAAAAATCCATAGCAGAACACAGGCAGCCGTTTACGTTCTCGTGTACATATGACCATTGGCATCCCTAGTGAGAATGGTAAGCAGCTCAGTTGGCAAGCTCGACCCTTCATAAAACACAATCTGGTCCAGCACATTCCTTCTAGTCGCAAGGTAGTCCGCAAAAGCATTTATACAACATAATAAAAAAGATATAACATAATAAAAATGTAAATACTTATCATATATTTATTGTTAGGAAATAAATATATTGAATTAATTAAATAGTAATATAAAGGTAGTGGTACGTATTGGTGCATACTGGCAGGGTAAGGTATTGGTGCATATCGGTACTGATACACAATATTCAACGAAAATTGTAAGATAACTATAATTTTTTATATTTCTATACCTCATATTGAAATTAGAAAACTCAATTACTATGTAGTATTAGAGGATGTAACTAGAGCTGCAGTAAATGAAAAAAAAAAAAAAAATAGAATAATAATAGGTAGATACTTGGAGGTAGGAGTTCTAGAATTGAATTAAAACGGATTTATTAAATGCAGCTTTACTACAAATGACACTATGACGAAACACTAGAAGGGTTTTGAGTATAGAAAACCTCCTAAAAGTGATGTAGGTAAGGAAATACTTCTCTCTCTCTCTCTCTCTCTCTCTCTCTCTCTCTCTCTCTTCTTTTCAACAAATCCTTATAACTATGGCTTATATTCATAGCTCCCAACACTCGTTCCCTACTAGAAAATTTTGGCTCTTTTCTTGTTAGGGGTAACTATGACCTCTCATGTTTTCACAATAGTTATGGATAAATTGGTTGGTTCTAGCGGGGGTATAATGGTGTATTTATTTGCACATGATGTGGTATGGTATACCATAATAGAAAGGGACTAAACAAAAAAACTAAAATTACGTTCGAATCAAAAGATTCTAAAATTAATCAAGTTAATACTAAGTTTTAAAATTAGTCAAGTTAATACCAAGTAGAATGTGAACTGTAACTTTAGTATAAATGGCACTGAGAATAAAACAATGATAGAATTAAGAACCAAAGTACTTCCTTTCTTGGATGAACCATTCAATGACAATGATTTCTTCACATATAACAATTAGCGCTAGTTGGCTTATGTAGAGAGACAATTCTAGAATGATATGTGAATGGTGTATTTCATCCAAGCTAAAAGGAAAATTATCAATTCAGGCAACAAAGAAGAACCATATTTATAGGATCAATGTTGTTGAGATAAGAATGTAGAGATGAACATGTGAAAGAATTAGAAAGATAAGGTAAATGGAATTAATATTTCTAATAGTATCTGGAGTTTCCCTGATAGGAGAAAAGATACAGGAAATAGGTTAAGATAGTTTGGCTTGAAAAGGGAGACTTATAAAGGTGCCTGTGAAAAGGCACAAGCAATTGCTGATCAAAAAATTTAGATGGGCTAGAGTAAAACCGAAAAGAATCCTAGATTAAATTAGTAAAAATAATTTAAGTATACATAATCTAACTGAATATATGTTTTTTAACAAACTGGTAGAACAAGATTCCTGATGACCCCAACTAATTAATCATAAAGCAAATTGTTGCTATTGAAAAGATAAATTGAGAATAACTCTCTAAACTCAACAACTCGCTTGCAACACATGAGAACTCACAATAAAAGTAAAATCTGGAAGTATCCTATAATGAGCAAGTAGAACTTCACTTCATTTAAAATAGATTCACCACACACACACACACACACACACACACATATATATATAGCCAATTTACAACTAGTTGCCGTAAATGTCATGAATATTGTTAAAATATATAGAAATGACTAAATCATAGTGAACCACACATCATATTGCGTTTCTCTACATCAACCTGATATACTAATTTCCTTGATTTAAATCAGCCATGAAGCTGGTTGAATGCGAAAGAGAGAAGAGAGGGAAAGGGAATTGATTCAACTTGTACTTAATTAAAACAAGAAAAGAATCAACTTGTACTTACAACAAGACAAGACTGTACTAAGAAAAAAACTAACAATAATAATCAAACTGCAGCTCTATTCATATGGAGTTAAATTGAATAATTAGTCAAACCTTTGAGGTCTAGATCTATTTGTGCTTCGTAAAACCGAACTTAGAAGCATGGAATGTTCAAAAAGGAAGTAGACTTTTACAAGGCCAACATGAGGTAGGCTGGACATTACTATGGTGTTTAGGGGTAATCAGCACACTGTATCAAAGTTCCTCGAGTGTTCTGAAAGGAAAATCAAAAAAGGATTGAGAAAGCCTATGGTTAAGAGGTTCAGTTTAATG
Organism: Pachysandra terminalis; assembly: GCA_031762675.1. Classification (NCBI taxonomy): domain Eukaryota; kingdom Viridiplantae; phylum Streptophyta; class Magnoliopsida; order Buxales; family Buxaceae; genus Pachysandra; species Pachysandra terminalis. The sequence goes on along the minus strand of JAUPMG010000017.1, from coordinate 16,517,451 downwards.
TTTGCCTTTGCATGCCCATTTCTTGAGTCTTAGTAACATTTAAGTTAATCACTTTTCTTCTTGCTTGTTAGAGTTTTGGTATGGAGATGGGATTGGTTAACACTTGTGTGAAGTGTAGGTGATAAAATGTTATGGGCCAATGGTGAGTATATAAGGAGAGATAGACACAAGGCTTAGAGAAGGAATTGGTTTATTGACCTTTTGGTCTTAGTTAAAATTGTAGTTACAAGTGCTCCTATTTATAGACTTCTTGAAAATGTTCTTCAACTTTGTTTAAGGTATTGTATTGAACAACTTGACCAAAGTGGTTGTATTACATAAAATTTATAGAAAACAAAATAAGTTACAGCTAACAAAGATTGCCTTAGGTGGCTGAGTTGCAAGTTAGGAAGTGACAGCTAGCATAGATTTGAGAACATCCTTAAGAGATTCAGAATATCCTTAGAAGCCATGATATTGTGTAACAGTCGAGTATCAAGGTTAAGAGAGTATCTTATTGTATCTATTACTCCCCCTCAAACGGATGGCGCTATCGAAGCCTCAGATGGTCCGAAGAGAGCTGAAGGAGAAGACTGAGAGGCCCTTTGTAAAGAGATCAGCTACTTGATCAGAAGAAGGGATAAACTTGATGTATAGGGAACCTCTTGCAACAAGATCTCGTACAAAATGATAATCCACTTCAATATGTTTGGTGCGTGCATGGAACACGGGATTAGTAGCCATTTGGGTGGCACTAACGTTGTCACAATATAGAACAAAGGGCAAGTTGATTGGCACAGCTAGATCATGGAGGAGATAGGACAGCCATAGATGTTCACTGACAGTAACATCAAGGGCTTTGTATTCAGCTTCGGCACTTGAGCGGGACACAGTGGGTTGTTTCTTGGTTGTCAAGGAAATTAGATTATGTCCCAAAAACACACAGAAGTCAGTAGTTGCCCGTCTGTTATCAGGACAACCTGCCCATTCAGTGTCAGAGTATGCGGTGAATGAAGAGACTAGTCCAGGCCGCATAATAAGTCCAAGCCCTAAGGTGCCTTCAAGATACCGTAAAACGCGTTTCACGGCTTGGATATGATTCTCAGTGGGTTTGTCCATGAATTGACAAACTTGATTTACAAGATAACATATATCTGGCCGTGTAATCATCAAATACTGCAGTGTACCAATAATTTGACGATACCCTGTAGGATTTGAAAGTGGTGGGCCTTGTGAAGAAGAGAGTTTGGAGCCGCTTGCAATAGGTGTGGAGCAGGGTTTGCAGTCAATCATATTGGTACGCTTGAGTAGATCAAGTGTATATTTAGTTTGAGTGAAACACAAAGTAGAGGCTGTCCGCTTTGCTTCGATCCCCAAAAAATAGTGCACATCTCTTCAATCATTCATAGAAAAAGAAGAGCTTAAGGATGAAACAAGCGCTGGAGTTACTTGTCAGGAGAATTTCATCTACATATAGTAGGAGATATAGACAACCAATTGATGTTCAATATACAAAGAGGGATGAATCTGCCATGCTACGAGAAAAACCTGATCCAAGTAAAAATTCACTCAAGCGGTCAAACCATGTTCGAGGAGCTTGTCGTAATCCATATAATGCTTTGTGAAGTTTGCAAACATGACTAGGCCGTGAGGGATCTACATATCCAGGTGGCTGTTGCATGAAACCTTCCTCATGTAAGATGCCATGCAAAATGGCATTCTTGACATTGAGTTGTTTAAATTAAGAGAAAAGAGGAAAAATTAATTATGTTAAATTAATTGTCTTACATAAGGTGGGATTATATACCCAAAGGATAAAAACTAACTATTACTATAATACCCTTTCTTTATTCTTTTAAACAAAAAACTAATTCCCGTAAATTATGGATAACCCATTATATCTAACACTCCCCCTCAAGCTTGAGCAAAGATAGCAATCATGCCCAGCTTTTGAAGTGAAGTCCTAAGGAGAGAAGGTCCCACAGGTTTTGTGAGAACATCTGCAGTGTGTTCAGATGATGGCATAAACATGGAAAATATACACCAGATTTAACTTTCTCCCATATGAAATGAATATCAATGTCAATATGTTTGGTCCTCTCATGCAGAATCAAATCAGAAGCTAGCATAATCGCAGACTTGTTATCACAATATAGTGTCGAAGGTAACCGAGTTGGAAAACCTAGTTCCCCGAGAATGAAGTGAAGCCATATAATCTCACAAGTGCCTTGGGCCATAGCCCTATACTCAGCCTCTACAGAGGATCGGGAAACCATTGACTGCTTCTTACTTTTCCAAGAAAGAAGATGGTTCCCATAAAAGGAACAAATCCCAAAGGTAGCTCTCCTATCAGTTTTGGACCCAGCATAGTTTGCATCAGTGAAACATGAGATATCAAGAGAAATGTTCAAGTCCTAAAAAAGACCAAGACCCGGACAAGACTTAAGGTATCTTAAAATATGGTAGACAACGTCCATATGAGCGCTCCGGGAAGCATGCATAAACTGACTCACCAAACTAACAACAGATGCTAAATCCGGCCGGGTATTGGTTAGGTAGATGAGCCTCACAACCAATTGCTGATAAACACACGGATCAGGTAAAAGATCACCAGTCTCAGCTGACAACTTGACATTTGGATCCATAGGAGCAGATGCGGGTCTACATCCTGTCATCCCAGTAACACTCAATAGATCTAAGGCATACCTTCGTTGAGAGAGGGAAATTCCATGCTTAGATCGTGCAACCTCTATACCTAGAAAATACTTCAAACCCTCCAAATCTTTGATGTCAAAAGCAGAGCTGAGATCCCTCTTAACTTGGGCAATCCCCAAGTCATCATCTCCAGTTAAGATATTATCATCAACATAAACAGATAACATCACACACTATCCTACAGAATTGCGCCGGAAAAAATAGATATGATCATTACGGCATCTCAAAAAACCCAAATTGAGAACCACATCACTAAATCGGGCAAACCAAGCTCTGAGAGACTGTTTCAAGCCATATAACGACTTCTTCAATCAACAAACGATGCCAACATACTCCCCCTCAGCCCAAAAACCCGGAGAAGGATCCATATAAATAGTCTCAACCAAGTCCCCATTTAAGAAAGCATTCTTAACATCCATCTGATGCAAGGACCAAGAAAGAGAAGTAGCAAGCGAGATCAACAGCCGAACTGTGGTGAGTTTAGCAACAAGAGCAAAGGTAGCAGTAAAGTCCTTGCCAGGCACCTGAGTAAAGCCTTAGCAACAAGTCGGGCTTTATAACGATTGACAGTCCCATCCTCATTATGTTTGACATTAAATACCCATCTGCATCACATTGTTTTCTCCCTCTGTGGAAGGGGAATCAAATCCCAAGTATGATTGGTCTGCAAGGCCCCCATTTTCTCCTACATAGCGGCAATCCATTCTGGACTTAAAAGAGCCTCCTTGACAGACCTTAGAAGAGGAGTGGAATCAACCTCCCCAAGAAATCCCTAAAAAGGAGCAGACAAAGCACTGTACGAAATATGATGTTCAATAGGATGGTTAGTGCTACATGATAAATTAAGACGATCAGGAGGACGACAGTCCCGGAGAGGGTACCGTCGAGGAGATAAAGGAGGAGAAGAAGAGAGAGTACCTTCATTCAGAGACGAGACAAGCATGGGAGGCTGAAAGCGACGACTATACTGGAGAACGGGAGAACCTGCAACAGGGGGTAAAGTAGCTAGAGGGAGATCACTAGCACCAGTAGGAGCATCAAAAATAGGAATAGGACAAGGGACAGGTTCATCGGGTAAAGGGTGCCGGCTGCATGTGTCATCAAGACTAGTAAAAAAAGGTGTATTTTCCCAAAAAGTTACATCTAAAGAGTTCATCATACTCCTAGAGGAATGATCAGAACACCGATACCCCTTAGATTTGGAGGCATAACCCATAAAAGCACACCGAATCGATTTATCATCAAGCTTTGTCCGAGAAGGATGCCTATTTTGAACAAAACGGACACACCCAAAGACCATAGGAGGAATAGGAAGCAAGGGTTTATCGGGTTGAATAAACCTAAAAGGAGAAGCCCCTCCCAAGATTTTTCTAGAAACCCGGTTAATTAAGCAGGTGGCTATAAGGGCAGCCATATGCAGAAAGACTTTGGGACAAACATCCTCCGAAGAAGACAACGGGTAACTTCCATAAGGTGACGATTTTTGCGTTCAGCTACCCCA
>JAUPMG010000017.1:16496336-16513246 GCA_031762675.1 Pachysandra terminalis | reverse complement strand
GGACAAGTGAGCCACTAAATCATTTGTAATGTATCCCCCTCCGCTCCAACCCCCCCCACCCATTATTAAGAAACTGGCAAAGGATATCAAACGCGTAGATTTTTTCTTAAGTAAACTCAAGTGCACCTAGAAAAATCATCGATAAAGGCGATATAATACTTATGGCCAGATCTAGCAGTGACCAAGGAGGGCCCCCAGACATCAGAATGAATTAAATCAAACATTGCAAGAGCACAATGCATACGAAAAATGTAAGGCTTACGAAAATGTTTTGAAAATTCACACACATGACATTTAAACTTAGATTGTTTGCAAGCAACAGAAAAAATAGATAATATCAAACACAAGTACAGAAAATTGACATGGCCTAAACGGGCATGCCACAAATGAAGATCTCTATCAGAAACAGAAATAGGAAAATCAAACAAAGTTATGGTAGCTGCTTGCAAAGCATGATCAGGAGGCTGGAGAGGTGATGGGTCCCCGAAGTAGTATAGCCCATCGTGCTCATATCCCCTGCCAAAAATCCTCTTCGAAGTCCGGTCCTGTAAGAAACAACGATCAAATAAGAAAATGATAACACAATCAAAGGATTTGGCAAGACGACTAACAAATAAGAGATTAAAGACAAATTCGGAGACATGAAAGACAGGAAAGACAGGAAAGAGTAATATCAAGCGAGAGTATGATCTCCCCCTTACTACTAATAGTAGTAACAAAGCTATCAGCTAAACATACAGATATACGTGCAGAGTCAAAGGTAAGGAAAACATGGACAACTCACCCGTTATATGATCATTCGCACCGGAGTCTAAAACCCATGAAGGAGACTCAGAGAGAACATGGAAAGTAGTGGGGATACTTAATGATAGAGTAGTAGTAGAGGCATGAGAGGGTATAGGAGGCACTAGAGCCGGAGCGGATCTCGGTGATATCATCAAGGCCATCTGAGCCTGAAGTTATGCCACCTGAGCAAAAAGCGGAGTATGAGGTTTTGAAGTCTCGGCAACTGTTGCAACTCTAGGAGGGGGGCTCGTCTTCTTTCGAAATTGTATTCTCAACTCAGGGTAAAGCTTCCAACATGTCTCCTTTATGTTCCCAGTGTTACCATAATGATGACAAACCTTCTTTCTTACAGAAGGCCGAACACTTGATGAACCACCAGAGGCAGCTAAAGCCATCTGATCAGAAACTCCTCCAGATGTAGGTAGGGCTGTAGGAGCAGAAATGAAGCGCCTACACTCCTCCTAGTCAACCATAGCAAAAACATCCATCAATGATTGCACCGGAGTTGAGTAGAGTATCTGGGTGCGGAGATGCTAAAACTCGGGCTTATGTCCCATAAGAAACGCGTAAGTGTGGAGGCGGTCCAACTTCTTGACTACCATAGATGCCATCGTCCCATAGTCACTGACCGGATTGTACTGAGCCATCTCATCCCAACGAGTCTGAAGGTACCCACAAAATTGAGAAACGGTCAAACCAAGGCTCTCCTGAGTGGCACGAGCCACCTCTTGAAACAACTCAAAATAGCAAGCGTCATTCCATGAATGGGCATACATCGCAGTCAAGGCTATCCAAAGGCTGTCAACGGTCTCATGATACATTTACATATTAAAAATATGCGGCTTCATAGGTCCGTACATCCAACTCAAGATCAAGTAATTGTCAACATCCCACTGATCCGCCTTGGGATCATTTTCAACCGAACGTGTAGCTTTTCCCGAAAGCCAAGAAGACTTGCCACGGCCAACAATAAACAATTTCAAAGACCGAGACCGTGCAGCAAAGTTGCATCAATTCAGTAGGACAATAGTCACTCTCCCACCGGACACGGGTGGTGCCAAATCAGACCGAACACCTGAAGATTCTGCCATGAAGAATCCAAGCAATCCAATGGAGAGGGGAAAAAAAAGGTCACAAAAACCTTCTAGATCATCAACAAATCACCAAAGTGACCAAACTGTGGTTCTTTAAACCACAACATTCCACAAAAGGGATAAAACCCTAGATTTTCTCAAAATCGCAAAAAAAACAAACCTAAGGCAGCCAACCAGAAGAGGTGCGAAAGAGAAATAAAGGAGGGAAGCACGTAGGAGGGTCGGTGGTAGTGGTGGACAGTGTTGGTAGTTGTGGTGGACGACTGTGGTGGAGAAATCAGGGTTAGGGTTAACTTGGCTTTGATACCAAATTAAGAGAAAAGAGGAAACATTAATTATGTTAAATTGATTGGCTTACATAAGGTGAGATTATTATATACCCAAAGGATAAAAACTAACTATTACTATAATACCCTTTCTAGATTATTCTTTTAAACAAAAAACTAATTCCCGTGAATTATGGATAACCCATTGTATCTAATAGTTTAATGGGCCACCCATGAGAAATTGCCACGCTTAAAACCAACCGAATTGTGGTTGGTTTAACGATCGGGCTGAATGTTTTGAAAAAATTGATGCCTGGTTTTTTTTATGAAAGCCAGTGACAACTAGTCGAGCTTTGTATTTATCAATGGATCCATCAGCTTTTTGTTGAATTCGATATACCCGTCGGCAACCAACAACGTTCATGTGAGACAAGCGTGGAACTAAAGACCATGTTTTATTGGAGAGTAAGGCATTTTATTCGTCTGTCATAGCTTCAACCCAGTTTGGATTAGAGGATGCTTGTGTGAATGTGTTGGGATCTGGTGGAAGCGAGCATATAGCAAAAAATGGTGAAGGGATAGGGTGTTTAGTGGAGGAAAAGGTTTTAGGTTTGGTTTTAGTCCGAGTTATCATAGGATTGGGCGGTGGTGGTGGCTTAGGGTGTTTCTGATGTTGTGGTTTAGACAACACAATGGATTGTGAGAAAGATTGGATGTTGGTGGGGTGTGTGTTAGGAGGGGAGGTGGTGGGTAATGTAACACAACCGATCAGTCGCAACTTCAAAAGATTGCATGTGTGATAAAGTAGATGGTAGTTTCTTACTCTTGCCAAGATGATAGGAATCACTGACTCGATTAACATCTAAAAAGGAGGATAAGACTAAACAATTATTGGAATGCAGCTGCTGTAAAATTCTTGAAGGTGGGTGCCCAAGACACTTGTGCCAAACTTTTTTCGGTGCTCTTGAGCTAGATAGAGCCAAAGTCCTCTTCGATCCAGTAGGCGGCAGAATAGGATATAGCCTGCCAACAATTGGCCCCTCCATTAGACGTGCTGCAGTTGGAGATCCTTTATAACAAAGCCCCATGGAAAGAATTCAAAAGAACAATTATTATCTTGTGTAAAGCGACCAATAGACATTAAGTTTTGGGTGAGTTCAGGCAAAAGTAGATTTGACTAAAGAAAAATCTCTATTAGCAACAGATAGAGTGGAGGAACCAATTTTGGAGATGCGTAATCCCTTACCAATTCCTACTATGACTTGATCATTACCATCATAATCATCAGAGTGATGCAGAATAGATGGATCAAATGTCATATGGCTTGTTAATCCCGTGTCAGGAATCCAAGGAGTGAGAGCAACACGTTGCTAAGATGATAACTGTAGGCCAGCGAAGGCTTAAGGAAGGTTGCTATTGTGGGACGCACTGTAGCGGAAAAAGCATCTAGCTGCTATATGGTTTGGTTTTTGCCATATTTGGTAGCGAATAGGGTTGCTAGTTTCATATTGTGAAGCATGACCAGAGTTGAAGTTGCGACTGATCGGTGATGCATGTTGTTGAGGACGATCATTGAAGGTAGTAGAACGAGGATGACTGTGTTGTTTCCCTTTGGTGCGCCGGTTTTTGTTATGATTGTTTGAAGAGAAGATGGCCACTGTTGGATCTTGAACAGTGGAAGGAGAGGATCTTGTAGCCTCTTGGATTAGCCTTGTTTATTAACAAGAAGTTTGGCATGAAGATCGATGAATGATGGCGATTCAGCCCGATTTTCCATAGTAGTTCTGAAGGAATTATATTCAGGGGTAAGGCCATTCAATGTGTGTGAGACAAAATCTGAGTCAGAGACAGGTTCATTAATTGTTGCTAGAGAGTCAGCTATGTTTTTCAGTTTCAAGAGAAAATCAGAAACGGTGTTTTTGCCCTTTTGTATGTTGGTGAGTTGGTTGTGAAGGAGTGATTTGCGAGCCAAGGACTGGTGAAGAAAACACATGTGAAGATGGTCCCAAACATCTCTTGAAGTGGTAAAGCCAAGAGTGTGTGCAACAAGACTTTCAATGAGAGTGGCATTAATACAACTCTTAACAAACTGATCATTCTTGCGCTAGATTATGTATTCAGGATTAGGGACGGTAGTGATGGTATTATCAGTGGTTTTAGTAATGGTCTTTTGAGGAGCAAGAAGGAATCCATCCACATATCCCATCAGATCAGTAAAGATGTGGATGGATTCAAACTGGTTTTACGAAAGTAGATAATTTGTTTCATTGAGTTTTATAGAAACAAAGTTGGTAATATTGGTTATAAGGAGGTACAATGAGGAAGCCATTAAAAAAATATAGTGGTGTGAGAGTTAACTAAAGATGAGAGTAAGGAAGGAGATGACCTTAATGCAAAACGTAGTTGTGGTGATCAAACCTAGCTTTGATACCATGAAAATGCTCTTCAACTCTGTTTAAGGTATTGTATTGAACAGCTTGACCAAAGTGGTCGTATTACATAGAATTTATAGAAAACAAAATAAGTTACAGCTAACAAAGATTGCCTTAGGTGGCTGAGCTATAAGTTAGGAAGTGATAACTAGCATAGATTTGAGAATATCCTTAGAAGAGTTTGAGAATATCTTTAGAAGCCATGATATTGTGTAACAATCGAGTATTAAGATTAAGAGATTATCTAATTGTATCTATTACTTCTTATGTTAAGTCTACATCTTTCTATATTTACAATATTCTAGAAAAATCTATGTAGTCTTCATCTTTCTAGATTCCTAATGTTCTAGATTTTTCTAAATGAGGACCATCTCTTTAATACATTCCACAATATTCTAGAATGTTCAAAATGAGCACACTCTTTAACACTCCTCCTTGATGCTCATTTCTATAACTCCAATCATGCTCCTGAGTAGCTTTGACCCATACCTCCTGTTTTGTGGCTGCCTCATAGCTTTCTGGTTTTAAAGCTACAAAATTGCAAGTTTCATAGATATCTGATAATGGTATAGTCCTCTTTGGAGGTGATTCTGGAGATGAATCTTCTTGCCTTGTTGATGTCTGAGGTGTCGTTTCTAGTATCACGGTATGAATTTGGGTCTCTGAAACTTCACTTCCTTCTTTTGCTTGATGTTGCCTTGGCAATGCTTCTATTGTGATGCTTCTTTTTCCACTCTTTCTTCTTCCCAATTCTACCTTGCATTTTCATTGAACTCAACATCTTGATTGATGATAGCTTTTTGGTTCTCAAGCTATAGACTCGGTAGCCTTTTGATTGAGTACTATATCCCAAGAAGATTCATTTCTCTGCCTTGTTGTCTAGCTTGCTTCTTTTCACATCTAGTATATGGGCATAGCACATGCAGCCAAAAACTCTAAGATGTTTTGCTGAGACTTTTGCCCGCTCCAAGCTTCAACTGGAGTTTTATTTTGCACAGCTTTAGTTGGCATCTTTTTAACAAACTAATAAACTGCAGTGTAAATTGCCTCTACTCATAATGTTTTTTGAAGGCCTTTGTCCTTAAGCATAGTTATTGCCATTTCCATTACAGTTTTTTTCTTTCTTTCAGACACTCCGGAGCATATTCAACAGTTAGTTGGTGCTCCACACCTTCATGTTCACAGAATTTATCAAATTCATTGGAGTTATACTGGCCTTGATATTGTGGCCACTTTGTTTCTCCACATTATTTTTGAATTTTTTAAAAAGTTTAAATACTTCTGATCTTTCACGAAGAAGGTATACCCATGTCATTCTTGTATAGGCATCAATGAATAAAATAAAGTACTTGTTTTGCTCATGTGATAGTGTCTTCATAGGACCACATACATCTGTGTGCACCAGCTCCAATAATGCTTTGGCACGTCATGCTTTTCCAGATGGAAATGCTTGCTAATGTTGCTTCCTGAGTAGACAACTTTTACAAACAACTTCTTTTTCTTTAATGGGTGGCAGATCTTTCATCATATTTTGTTTTTTTTTTTTTTTTTTGATAGAGTAATTTCAATCCATGGAAGTTGAAGTGGCCAACCTCTTATACCATAGCCATGAGTCATCAACTTGTGTCTTCATAGCCGTTTCTTTCACAGATCTCCACTTAATAGGAAAGTTTCTATTTTTCTTCATCTTCACCACAGCTATCTCCGGACTTCTATTTTTCTTCTCATAGATGGTACATAAGTATCCCACAAAATATAAGGAGTACCCATTTTCCATCATCTAGCCAAAACTGAGTAAATTTTGCTTTAGACTGAGGACAAGAAAAACATTGTGAATAAATCTTGTGCCTTTCCTTGTTTCCACAAAAATGGTGCCTTTGTCTTTTGCCTCCATTAATGCACCATTCTCTAGTCTCACTTTGTGATTTGATTGATTTATCAATATCGCTGAATATGCTTTTGTCTGCAACATCATGTGATTGTTGCAGCAACTAACGATATACCGTGTGTTATCTTTCACCTATGATGTTGCTTGGTAGGCATAGAAAAGATTTCCATCCGCTTCTTTTTCTTCAAAAAAAGTTGGTTTAATGATTTACTTTGAGGTGACAAGACTTTTCTATGTGACCAAAATTATTACAATTTCGACACTGCGGCTTATCATGAAACCAATAGTCCTTCATCAAGTGGCTGGTCTTTTTGTACAACATGGAGGATATTTTCCTTTTCTCTCTCCTTGATTTTTATTTCTTTGATTTTCTATTTTTAAAAATTTTTCCTCTAGAATTTTCTTCCACCATCTCTTGAATTCTAAGACCTTATGTCGAGCTTAGATTGAATGGCACTCTCTGTTGAGTCTTCATTTCGCCTACTCAATCTTTGCTCATATGCTTTTAGAGAACCCATTAATTAGGTCACTGAAAGAGTTGATAGGTCTTATGTATTTTCAATTGTCGTAACAATTAGATCAAATTTTTCAGTGACATTGATTAGTATTTTTTCTATAATTTTCTTGTCAAATATATTTTCTCCATGTACTCCCAACTGATTTACTATCTACTTTATTCTAGAATAGTAGCCTTAGCTGTCTCATAATCCTTCATTTTGATATTTTCAAAATCTCTTCTTAGAGTTTGTAGTTTGATGACTCATTCATTTTCATTGCATGGAAACTCTTGCTACAGAGTATCCCATGTGGCTTTGACAATTCTTGGAAAAACTGTATCAATCAATGCTTGTTGAAGGATAGTGAGGACTTGTGAGTGTTTTTGCCTATTCTCCTTTAGCTCATTCCGTTATGCCGCAGTTATAGTAGAAGTATCTTGAGGAAGGACAAACCCATCGTGGACTATGTCCCACAAATCATGTGCTTGAAAAAATGTCCTCATTCTGATACTCCAAAAATCATAGTTTTCTCCATTAAAAATGGGAATAGGAATAGACAATGTGCGTGTTAATTCCGACATGGAGAGAAACTTATTTATAAATAATTTATAGTTGAAGATATAGAACGTAGGAAAAATAAGGTTACACCCAGAAGTTAAACGAACACAACTCTGATACCAATGTTAGAGTTTTGGTATGGAAATATGACTGGTTAACACTTATGTGAAGTGTAGGTGATGAAATGTTATGGTCTAATGGTGAGTAGATAAGGAGAGATAGACACAAGGCTTAGAGAAGGAATTGGTTTATTCACATTTTGGTCTTAGTTATAATTGTAGTTACAAGTGCTCCTATTTATAGACTTCTTATGTCAAGTCTAAATCTTTCTAGATTCATAATATTCTAGAAAAATCTATGTAGTATTCATCTTTATAGATTCCTAATATTTTAGATTTTTCTAAATAGGGAACATCTCTTTAATACATTCCAAAATGTTCTAGAGAATGAGCAGATTCTTTAACATTGCTTAAGGCTTGATAAGCTTGAGTAGAGTTATTTTTGTCAGATTTTGTTCATTGTTGTTTAAAAGCTAGCTTAATTGTCGAGTACGTAATATGTGAATTATAAATAAAAGAAGCAAGGAGAAGAAATAGTCACATGGTTTACCACAAGTAAATACAAGTCAAAAACTATTGTAGAAATTATAAATACAAAAGGGCATATTGTAAAACTAGCACCAGAGAGCAAAAGAAAGAGAATACTCCACCAAAACCTAGTACCAAGAATCCGGACAAACACTCTTTAACAAAAATTACACCCTCATAATACAAAAGAGTATACCTTTAACAAGAGTCACTAATAAGAGGCAGACAACATAAACCCTTCTCAAGGATTATACTCTAATCTCCAAGAGCAACCCTTCTCTAAAGAGCAATAGGACACACCTATAGGCTCTCTCAACCATGGAGACGCCTCTTTATAGATGAAAATAATTCTTCATCCCCACCATATTGAATTCTCCCTAAAGGAGAGAATCTCTCACCCTAAATTATAGGCTTTAGAATCCTTTCATAGATTCACCAAAATGATATTTACATTAGAAAATTCAAAATTACTCCTAAATCAATTAGGTAAAAAGTATAATTTTCTCCAAATAATTAAAGACCTAAAATAGTTTTTAATAATTTTAATTTTTAGTCCCGAAAATATTGTGAAACAAAATCCAATAGTAATCTCTTATTCTATTTATTGCATCATTTGAGTGATCTATGTTAATTGGTTCATATCATTCACTGATTTAAATACATGTTCAATATTTTGGCAGGCTTCTAGGTTCAGACTTGTCCTAAAATTTTTTAGGCTTTTGATGACACCCATAATCATTCCTAAATCAACTATCTCAGAGCAATATTGCTCTGAAATCCATAAACACCCCTAAATCTATTATGAAAACATTATCTTTGAAATAAAAACTAAAAATAATTTATTAACAAATATACTTGTTAGACCCACAAATTATTTGATACAAAACCCACTTATCAGCTCTTACTTCAAGTGACCAGGTGTTAACTGACACATCAGCCACATTCAAATACACGTGCAATAATATCTTTGACAATCTTATTTAGTAAAGACGATGCCACATCGCCTGAAGCGTGGAAGCTACAACGTGCATCCATGCACGTCACGTGTTTGTAAGTCGTGTGGGTGCACGCCACACATCCAGACTCTACTACAAGTCTGTACGTATGGCGCGCATCTACGCATGCCTAGGCATGCTACAGTTGATACTGCAGCTTAATTGTTTCTACGCTCCAGATGATATGATGCTAGTAAAGACTTGGATTTATCTTTTGTTGAGGCATTTGATTAATTGTGTTTACTTTCAAAATTTACATGTTCATTGCATCCGCGTTAATTTTTTTTCATCCCCAATCGGATACTAAAATTTTGGAACTGACTCACATCATTTTTTTTTTTTTTGTTGCGATTGATGTTTAATATGTAGCATGCTGGAAACGCTTGAGAGGTACCAGAAATGCAATTATGGAACTCCAGAGCCAAATGTATCCGCAAGAGAGACCTTGGTAAATACTTCTCCTTGATACATCTATGTCCCTTAATTTCTTAATTTATATCACATGTTCTCTTTGGACACTTAGGTTCCAAGATTTTGTTTACAACTTCAGTATAAGCAATTTTTTTTTTCTTTTTCAAATTTAAACCCACATGACATGTTAAAGGAAGGCCTTTCAATGCATTATCAAATAATTCATTGTTATGGATACAAACTACAAATATCTAGATGTGAGCGAAACTGTAGGTTAGGTGTAAAACAAAATGTTGACCTAATCGTAATGTGAGGGAAACAAAGGCATAAAGCTTGCTTACCAGGAAAAAAAAGTGGATAAGTAACCATGATAAAACAAGTAGCTATGGTTAACTTATTTCACTTGGTTGTGACCTTGTGACAAGTTGAAACCTTGCATTTTATTAGTGTCCGACTTTGGAAATGAATTAATTACTTGAATTATCAGGATCCTTCTGGGGCTAGTTTGGTGTATATCAACTGCTTTCGAGCTTCAGAAAAAACCTTTTATTTAGGATTAATTTTGAACATTTTTTTATCTGATTTGCATATTTTCTTTATTTTTTTAATTATATATAATTTATTGGAATTACCAATTGTTTCTTGCATGAAAATTCTTCCACAATATTGATTTTGAGGCCCTGGTATATTGCTCTGGGAGGCACAAAAATAGTGTGCATTTTACTGTTGATATATTTGTTATGGACAGTATATATTAGACAAAACAATGAGAATGGAAGAGAAGAAATCATAGATATTATTCAAAATTAACAGTGAAGTTATTTACAAGAAAATCATGAACTTGATATACCATCTTCATGCTAACCTGCTAACACACTGGAAGTACTCACTGGACAACTATTTTCTAGGCTAAAAAGTTTGTTCTGGGTAAGAAAGGATCCTTTGTTTGTTACTGATTTTGGGCAGATTGTGACCTAACTATATAACAACTGAGCAGGATTAGTTTACTAAACCACATGAAAGCTCTTGGGCTTATAAGGAAAACTACTATTAGTTTTTCAGGTCACATATCACCTAAAAATAAATCTTCTTTGGTATACATTCCCATCCATAATTGTCTATACTGAGAACAGTATGATAATTAAAAACCCTAAAAGCTAGCTAAAATTAAAAGAAGAAAGAAAGAAACACCTAAAAAAAAAAAACAATTTGTTAGTTAACTCATTTGTACACCAAAGATTCTGATGCCTTTCTTCTCCACCTGAGGCTTTGGTGCCACTAACATCCCTGCATTCTCTCCATTCTCTGATTTCTTCTCATCCTTATCCCACCAGCAATCAATATTCTGCCCTAAACCCAGTTGCAGCTCCACCTTCATCCCAACATAACCATCAAGCCCTCCAAGAAAACCAGTAGTACTGCTTTGACCACCATTGTAGCCTACGTCGATCATGCAGAACGTCTGATCCTCGAAACTCTCTCTGCATTCACACCTGTAGAAGGTAATAATATCCTTTGCCTTCAATTCCTTCTCCTTCACAAACCTATTCCATCCCCTTGTGAAGACAAAGCTCTGGCTACTCTTCCAGTAACAGTACCGAAACTTCCATGACCTCATTCTCCTGTCAAAGAAAACTAGTTGCACATCATCAATCCCACCTCCTCCTCCTTCATCTTCTTCTGAACTAACTTCAGGAACCTGAGGGAAGTATTTGATGGCATGTTTCTTTGGGATGACAAGCCTATTTAGCTTTCCCACATCGCTCGGTGTCAACTCCTTCTGAAAGAGCTGTTGACAAAGGAACCCTCCATTAACACGCCTGCTTACCAGGTTGAACCCAACTTCGTTCTCCACCCTCAGAGATTGATTCCTTAGAAAATCCTTAAACTTCGGTTGATACGATCCATCCTTGATCATGTTCAGAACAGCTTCTGTACTGTGCAGATCTTGAAAGTTTGGTTCTTGAATGGTGAGGCTTGTCCAGGGGAAGTTCCGGTGGGAGTCTCCGCTTCGAAGCTTAATGGCTGCACTATCATACGCCATCGCCGCTTCCTTCTCTGATTTAAACGTCCCTAGCCAGATCCGCTGGTGGTTGGCGTATATCTGTGCACCCCAGTGCCCATTCTGCTGCAACACCACCCCTTTGAATCTCGCCGAGGAGGTTGCGTTGTCGTGTCTTTGACGCTTGTTTTGCTGGAATAGGTTACTGCTCCCGTTTGAATCTGAACCTTCTGCAACCCAATTAATTCCTTCATTTGGAATCACACTTGCAATCTCTTCTTCCATTTCAGTCCTGAAGCCAAGTACGGAGAAAAACAAAAAATTAGCACAAAGAAGAGATATGCAAGATGAACTGTAATCATCCATTTAAAATTTCAAATAATTATATATATTACCTTTTCATGAGATTGATTTAATGCTATCAACCAAGAGGATTACAATAAATACCCAGACAAGAGCTCAAAGGAACAAAAGATTACGTTGAATACAGAGAGAGATTCAAAATTTAAACTTTCAACTTAAGATTGAAAGCAATCCAAAGGGGTCTGAAAACAGAAGCTGAAGAAATAAGAAGATATTGGGGAGCAAAGGACAGATACGATATTTCAGCAGGGAATAGGCGTAATATCTGGCAATCAAAAGCAGAGAGATTTTCTGTTTCGTGGAAAAGGAAGGCCTTTTATTCGAATGAAGGTGAGTTTTAGAAACTTAACTAAATTAGTTAAAACTTGACAACTCTCTTAAGACACGAAGCCAGTGGCGATATCTTAATATAGGCAAAGGCTAATAAACTTTAAAACTAAAACCCACTATTTTACTTTTCCTCTAATTTTCTGTTTTATTTCTTGTTTCCTTATTTGTCTATATTTAATCTTTCCTATTGTGGGGTTGTCAGATAAGCGTTATTGGATTTCTTGTTTCCTTTGTTGCCATTCTTGCATGCATCTTAAGTCCGAAATTATGGTGTCTCCATGATTCATTACAGAGCAAATATTGAATAGGCTGGCGTTCATGTCATGTTTGATGCTGGCGCACTTAAAAAATTAGGAACAATTACATTTTGACCCCCTAAAGTTTTTGACAATTGTAATTAAACTCTTTGAGGTTTTTGAAATTATGATAATACCCTTCGTTGGAATCCTTAAAAGGGTCGTCAATAACAACATTGAGTCATTGACTGATGTAACCCTTATAAAACTTTCATCAATGTTTAAATCTGTTTTTCATTTTTCTTCTTTGATGAATAATTCAAGTGTTACATTGGAACATGAGAGCTCTTTAGTTGATAGATTAAGAGAGATATTATAGACCTATCTATTTTATTTAAAAACCATTCAATTCTTTTAAGGGTATATCAGTCAATGATTCAATATTGACCAACTCCATTGAGGTTTTTCAAAAAAGGTGTCATTATAGTTTCAAAAACTTCAAAGGATCTATAATTAAAATTATCAAAACCGTAGGGGATCAAAATATAGTTTTTCCTAAAAATTATCACTAAATTATTCCTAGCAGTCAACACCGTCTATATTTAGACCAACGATGGATGGATCAGATGCATGGTCTCTTGATCTATTTCCATTTTATTTCCTTCACTTAAAGAGGATAATTGGCAGGTGCTCAATTTTATTTTTATTTTTATTTTTCCCGTTATTTATTGCCACAAATATTAGGGATTTTGTGTAGTGATCCTTTAGAAAGATTACTAAGAACAACTGTCATGTTTGACTCGTTAATTATTAGCTTCTCACCGATTGACTGTAATGCCATGCCTCAGCATTGAATCATATTCCTCTGGGCATGATCAAAATGGAATCATTTGCCCTAACATAGTTTCTGCTATTTTTTGGCCTTCTAGTCCTAACTCGAATTTAATAGGTTACAATCAATTTTGTGGTCATTAATTAGATACGAACAAATTTTTCTTTTGATATATATATATATATATAATGCCTGGATATAGTCGAAAGCGGGGCTGTATTGTCTGGACCCAGATGGTTGGAACATCAGCTAGTCCGATACTCTATATGTCCATTATGATCTCATGACTCACAATATCATTTGACAAATCCTTATGACGAGCATCAGTGAAGAGACCAACCGATGTTCCAACCATTAAGGTCTAGACGATACAAGAGTCTAAACCTGCAACATTTCCTACCGCATGGATTGCCATTGGTTTCTATTTTTTGTTTCTTTAGGGAAAAAAAAAAATCATGGCTTACAAGTGCAACAAAATCATATGGATCAATTAAAATTCATCTTACAGGCATTGCTGCAGGAAGACTATATGTGCCCATATTAAGGTTCTCCATCCTCTACAGCGGGATGGTTACAAAACCATTTTAAAGGTGTCACGTATAGATAACCGTCTTAATTAAAGTAGAAATTCGTTAAAATAAAAACGAATTTCAAATTTATATGTTTTTTAGGGTTTTACAAATGTCAATCACCTCTTTTAGTGGTGGGATCGCACAAGAATCGGAGAATACATCTCTAAGTGACTTTCTTTAAACGACGTTGTAAGGATAACTGTAACTATCCGGCTGTAGAGAATGCTCGGCCACCATTAACCAATGAAGTAGCAATACTGGATTAAAATGCTTTTTCCATAAAGATTTCAGATTATTAATTTCCTTGTATGAAAGAAACTAACCATTCAAAGTGATTTGATATTTTAGTAAGTAAAAAGATAACTAAGATTTTACCCAAAAAAAAAAAGAAAAAGAAGAGCAAATAAATGAAAAATCAGACACACCACTCAGTGGGCCCTACTCGTAAGGATCCAGAAGTGATTTTATTGATTGAATATATTTCAACCATTTGGGTTTCATATTTTAATGTAGAACTTTGAACTAAGCTTTTCATTAGCTATTCACCCTCTTAAAAAGACAACTTGAAATCAAATGACTAGAATCATTTCATAAAGCTGATAACTTGCAAGCTTGATATTTGTAATAGGACGTATCAATGGTGAGGCCTAAATCTTTCCAAAAAAGTATAACTTGTGTCAAATTCTTTGCCATTCTAATTGAGGACTTGAATGGTCTCACTATGCCAAAGCCAATACGCATGGACAAAAACCCTTATGGGCTGCGTTTGGCCCGGCTTATATCAGTGCTTATTTTAGCTTATAGCTTATTAAAGTATTTTTTTTTAGATTAAAAGTATGTTTGATAACACCTAATGGATAAGTGCTTACCCATAAGCAGTAGAGGAAAGCTACTCATAAGGAGAAGCTTATGAGGGAAGCTATTTCAAAACTTTAGTAATAATTTTATAATACCTATTTTACCCCCTAAACTTTCATAAGCACTTAAATAAATGTTATTTCTAAACTTTAATAATATTTTTATAATACCTATTTTATTCCTAAACTTTCATAAGCACTTGAATAAATGTATTTACCAAATACTATTTTCTTCAAGTAAGCAGCTTATTGTCGCTAGATAAGTGCTTCTATTGAATCACTTATCCTACGAGTGCTTATCCAAAAGCACTAGCCGGACGCGGCCTTAAATAAACAACTTATTCTTCAAGCTAGAGAACATTTTGTGATAGCCAGTGTTAAAGCTTTGCATCTTGTGAGTTCAGTTTGGGTTGCCACATTGACATAGCAATTTGGGATGCATCCAGAACAAGTACTGTTGCTTTCCTATTACAAATTTGCATTTCTGAAGCTCTGGAAGTAGCCATTGTTGCTCTAGCAAAAGAGCTAGCCAATTTGTTTTGTATATATAGTTCGAAAGAACTTATCTGCTTTGGCTGTAGGAACAGAGTAGTCAACAGGAGTATTTGAAGCTTAAAGCACGTTTTGATTCCCTACAGCGATCCCAGAGGCAAGTTTACTTTGATACTCATACTTCATGCTTGGATGAATGTAAGTATTCCTAATTTGCGAATAGGACAAATCACGAATGATTTGTTTGTTTGTTTGTTTTTCTTTCTTCTTTTCTTCAATTGTTTTTAGAAATCTTATGGGCGAGGATCTTGGGCCATTAAGCAGCAAGGAGCTTGAGTCACTCGAAAGGCAGCTAGATATGTCATTGAAGCAGATCAGATCCACACGGGTACTTTCCGTTATTAGCTTGTTTGCAGTCCACAGTATTAATTAAACAAGTGCATCACCAGCCCCTTGTTTGACGACATGGTGGAGTTTGTTAAGAAAGAAAGACAAACAAGATGAATAAGAAATCAAGCACAAACAAGACATAGATTTATGTGGTTCCGCAAATAGTACTTATGTCTACGGATACACACTAGATTGTACAATTCTCCAAAGCTCAGAAAAAATTTTGCAAAGAGCAGCCATGAAAAAAGTATGATAAACACCTTGCAGTTATGGCTGAATATAACAGTAAGTGCAATTAGTATTATACCCTTGGACCCCTAGAAGGAGCATCAGCTCGACTGGTGGAGTCCATGGCTGGATCATCAGCACTTCTTGAATGCCTCTGCAGCATCGGTCTCCACATAACAACAGAGTTCGGATCACGTTTAGTTTATTACAAAGCTGGAGTGTTTTGATCATTCAACCTGGCATGGATAGTTACATATTTTTACCTCATATATCCTCGTAGAATGATCAAAACGCCCATGTTTTTTATATACTTTAGAAAGAGTGGGCTTGCTGTGAAATGCATGGATTTTGGTTATTTACTGAAGTTGTTTCATCACGATTCATGAATCTCAATGAACAACTGAAATGAAAATAGTCAGTGATTAGCATGAATGATTACCCACAAGTCCATAACAAGTTCTCTTTACTGACATTTTTGTGATATATATATATATATATTTGTAAAGTTTGAGTTTTCAGTCTCTATGTTCTTGATTATTGAGGGTTATTGTCTTGCCAAATGAAGGATCTTGCAGTTTGTTACTTCGTTTCGCAGCCTTTGATTTAAATTTATACTTTTTCTTGTGGTGATGACCAGTTTTTTTTTTTTTTTAAGCCAAAACTTCGCATGTGATATACTGAGCACAGATTAATTAACAGGACCATATGTCAGGGCCTTCATGAAATTTTGCCTTGTACACAAAGTTACACTTGATTGTGTGGATTAGGGATTTTATATATATATATCTTACTTCATACATTCTGCTGTTGTGCAGACTCAATACATGCTTGATCAACTCACTGATCTTCAAAGAAGGGTACGTATGAGTACATGGTTGAAGCTTAAATCTTATTTCACTTGTGTCAGTTTCTTAACCAACCAACGTTTTGCACTTAACTTTGTTTGCAGGAACAGATGCTTGCCGAAGTTAACAACACCTTGAAAAGAAGGGTATATGGTTTAGACATGCATGGTTTAGTTGCTTGTACCAATATTTTGCTGGAAAAAGATATAAAAACGAGTTTTTTCTGTTGCATATATTCAGTTGGATGAA
>JAUPMG010000017.1:16478962-16489688 GCA_031762675.1 Pachysandra terminalis | reverse complement strand
TCAATTCAGTTTCAAAGAGAATCGATCGCACCGTTTTGGGCGCTCGATCGAAGATCGATCGCCAATATCTGGCGTTCGATCGCCACCTAATATCAAGCGTTTGGTCTCCCTTTGTGGGAGTTTAATCGCCATTCAAACTCTTACTCTGGGCGTTCGATCGCCCTTCTTGGACGTTCGATCGCCAACCCAGAAATCACGTTTTTCAGCGATTTTCTAGACTTAAATGCAATCTAAACCCCTATATCACTTCATTTTATCATTCTAAACTTGTATACATCTTTTAAATCTCAAATCATACGAAAATCAACAATAACTCATTCAAATTTGTACTAGATACATATCTGTTCTGCAGAAATGCGAAAACACTATTTTTTCGCGACGATTCTTTATTCTTCTTTGACTTTTTCGACTTCCCGTGCTCGGAGATGACCTCGGCTCTTCTCTTTCTCTTCTGCTTCTCTTTCTTTCTCAGGCGATTTCTCTCAGTCGATTTCTTATGCCAACATAAAAGAGAAATCGTTAGATATATAAAATTATATTTTATTAAACTTTATCTTTTAGTTTTAATAAAGTACTCATTAGTATTATCAAATTCATATCCTCCTAGATCTATCTTTAAGTTTTTATATCGTACCACACGGTAGTACATTACTCATGTACTGTCGTTCCAATATTAAGTCCCACTAACAAAATTTAAGCTCAATTAATTTAATCTAACTCCAAAATTAATTTCTAAACTCAAATAATTAACAACTAATCAATTTTAAAAATTTAGAGATATTACACCAGTATAGTTGGTCACCAATTAATGTGGTGGGCACCTTAAAATACGTGTTATGCTCATACTTTATAACAAGAGCATAATTGAGATCTTCATAATAAAAGATTCTGTCCGAGTGGATATCTTCTGGAGAGAAAATAGTAGAACATTTAATTGATTTTACTTTTTTAATAATAACATAAAGAAAACTAGTAGCATGACGTATACGCTTGAGTCGATGCTCTTCCAATTTCGGTGTAGACAAAATGCTTTCCGCACAATCCAAATTCACATAAAATCTTCATCTTGTTTACCAGTTCCATCAGTGTACATGGTCAGAAATAACGTAGAAAAATATCGGAAAAAAGATTTTCGCCAGTTATCATATGTAAAACTCCAATGATCATCAAATCCATTTTTTTAAAAACAATCTTTGGACTTTGGATCATTTTATATTTGGACGCGGATCCTCTGTTATGTACGCCTTGATATGGAGCATGATATTTGAAATAACCCCCCAAGGCAAAATTGTATTTTCGTCGCGATACGTGAAAACGACGGTGTCAGTAGCCTCCATTGACCATAATAGGAAATCAATAATTGAGTTTTAAGGCATTCGAGCCCATTCGCCATTGAATGGCAATCGAGAGAGACGCGTAGGTAAGTAGTAGTTTTCTGTTGAAAATCTGAGATCTTAAATCATGGATGACGTGTGCTCGCGTACACGTCAGCACAAGACAAAGCTTTGCTTTGAAACGAATTTCTTTCTCTACCGCAAAAAGTAAATCCCTTCTTGATAAGATTGCCACCCAATCTGCTTTTTTAAGACACCTTTTATCCAGGAAGTAAAACTTTACAAACCATAAACCGGGTGTAAAATAAGCGCTTTGTGCGGGTTAAATATATATCTGCATTAAAACGTCACATGTGAAATTAATGACACTTTATAATGTTTAATAGCTTGTATTTAGGACCATATTAATTAAAAAACTACGAAATTGCCACCAAAAAATTATAGCATTAAATACATACATTTTCGGTTATTTCTATTGTTGTTTTGTTCTCCCAACATAAGGAAAAACAAACAAGAAATTGCTTTCTGAAACAAATTTATTAGGGCGTGTTTGGATTTGCTTTCCGGAAGTAGAAGCGTTCTTTTAAAATTGAACCTTATGAAGCACTTTATAAGTTTTAAATATATTAATTGAAAAATATCTTTTAAGTTAGATTTGTGATAAGTTTATGTAGAATAAGAAATCTATGTTCAGTAAGAGTTTTGTTCGTGAAGATAATATGGATAAAATAAACATTTTAAAAGTTTTAAAGGAAAATATAAGATCATAAAACATATTTCATTAAAATCTTAAAGTGATTCCTGTAAATGTAATTTCAAAAACATGAAATAGTATTTTTTTTGAGCGTTGTTGGACTCAGGAACCACTTCTTGAAGCCGAAGAAGCAATTCCAAGCATGCCCTTATTAGACTCTCTATCACGAAACTATTAACAATTAAAAAAATATAATAATATTAATTTATAAAAAATATTAATCAAATTAATTGAATTTTGTGTTTGATTTAAATGAAAAAAAATATACGAATATTTATTCATCCATTATAATATTAAATTATAAAATTAAGTTTTGGCTTTTGTTGAAAATACCATACTATCCGTATGACTCGAGGAAGAAGTAAAGACCAGTTTCATAATTTGAAATTTGGATTTTTGTAATTTAAAGATCCTATTTGAATATAATAAAAGGGTAATAAAGTAATTACCAATGCCGCTCATTTCAGAAACTACCCGTAGGAGGTTTCTCGGGCTGTCATACCGTTATAACGGTATCGGTAGTTTTAAATAAAAAACAAATATAAAAAAAAAAAAAAAACAAAATGGTAATTTCGCCGATTGGGTTAATTTTGAAAATAACAGAAATTGAAAAGGTTGTTTCTGTAAACCGTTTCCCGAAAAATATTATTATAATTTTCCGGAAAATACTTTCTCCAAGACTCCAACTGGATAATACAAAAAATTCAAATTCAGAGAAAAAGCATAGAATAGTGATGAGAATCACCGCCGTATTTCCGCTTATCGCAGCTCTCTCTCTCTGTATTATATATTTCTTTCGTGTTTTCCTGGATTGAGATTTAAGAGTTTTTTTCAGTTCTTTGCTGTTCTGTTCATCGTTTGTTAGGAAGATGAGGGCACAAGATCAGCAATCTAGGGTTTTCTACGAGCTTTGTGCTCTGCTTCTCAGCGTCCTCCGATCTCCTCCTCCTCCTCCTCATCCTCTGCCAATTTCCTATTCGAACCACCCTCCTTCTTCTTCTTCTTCTTCGATGATCGCACCGCCGCCTTTTTCGTCGTCAAGGCGGCGGATTAACGCGACGCCGCCGCAGATTTCTCCAGCGGGTTTCGCCTCGCTGCTCCTCGGGATTTCCATGGCCTTGATGCTCTGCGGATCGTTGACTTTCGTGATTGGATTCATATTGATGCCTTGGGTTATTGGATGTGTGATGGTTTTCTATTTCGTTGGGATCGTTTCAAGTCTCTCGGTACTCGGACGGGCCATTCTTTGCCCTGCTGCTTCTCCCTCACCATCACGTAAGGAGATTTCTGGCTAGGTCTATATTAATTTTCGTGTAATTTTGGTCATCTTGATTATAATCTGATATGGGTTTTGGCTTGAGTTGATATTTGATCTTCCATTTCTTGATTTGTTCTAGGCCTCGCACTGTTAACCCTAATTCTAACTTGGTGTTCTATTCTGCTTAGGAATTTTTTTTTTAGTGATTAATTAGTCATATGGCTCTGTTTTTATGAATCATTTCTATAATTTTTTTTCCTCTGTTTTGAGATGCTGTTAGATTTCTATTTATAACCAGTAGGAGATTTTTTAAAACTTTTTGATTAATCTTGATTTATTGCCACTTGATTTGGTAGGATTCTCTATCCTGTGATAGGATCTGTGCATTTGTTCTTCTTTGTCATATTAAGTTGATGGGTATTGGGAATTATTATCACAAATATGAAACAAATTATTGCTCAATTGATGGTTTCTGTGTAAAATCTTTCTGTCAGCAATAACAGTTCCTGTTCTAATCTGCAATGAGTTATAATTTATAAATTCTCCCAATTTTGATTTTGTAAATTTCCAGGAAAGTTCTTAAGCTAACATAGAGGTGTGGATCTTTATTCAGAAAAATTAACAACTCAAAAGCAAACAAATTGTTTAGTTTCATAAATTTCTGCTTCATGGTTGCCTGTCCATTGAATAACATTTAACTAGTGGACTTTGTAAAATCGCGACTCAATACAGATTTGTTTTCTTTGGTAGCTTTTTTATTATTCCATTTTGGATCTATTGAATTACCCCATATATTATCAGGTTACAGTTGATTAGCTGAAGTTTCCATTGTGTGGATGAGCTTATGGCTTGAAACATTTTCTTTTTGTATTCAACACATTGCTATTTGTTGATGAAAAATAAGAAGTTTTAAGATTAGTGATCTCATTATTGAATGAACTCAGATTATCAGAAGGGGGCAGGTTACAATCAAATTGAAAAACCATATGATTCATGGGGATTTTCCTTGGTGATTAAATGCAAGAATGTCCAATAAAGTAAAGAAATAGAGATAAATCAGATGTGCCAAATCATAAAATCATTTAAAAATATAATTGAGTGGATATGTCACAAGTCATAAATACTAGCCATCAATTTTAAAAATTGTGGGATCAGGGGATGCGGGGGGCGGTACGATAATGGTATATTGGGGATTTGCTCTATATATCGGGTGGGAATATAAGTTGTAACCCCAATTCGTTTTGACATAGCGGAAACTTATTCTCTCTCGTGGATGTAAGCTTTGCCAAACCATGTATATATGTGTGCATTGTTTTGATCTTCGTTTTACTGTGTTTATTATTATTGCTTGATCCCGATAACAGTCTTGCTTAGGGCATTGAAGCAGAAAATGCAAGTCTTTACTTCACTGTGTAAGTAGAAACCTTGATATCACTGTGAGCTTATTCCATAAAAATAAGGGATGGGGTTGCTGGTTAAACATCAATATGTGCCATCTATTATTAGTTTTGAGAAATATCAAGCTAACAACCTTCCTTTTAAATGTCTATAACTGCAGCATGGAAAGTTTCGTGAGGATGGAGGAGACCATTGCCAGTTGAAGAATCATAGGATTCTACGATCAGAGTTGGATTACGCCGAAGATGGGTCGTTTTAAGAATTTAAGATCACCTGTTTATATATGTTTTGTTCTGCCCCTAGCTAGCAACAGATACTCAAATGAGCTTTCACCACCAGGGGGTTCTTCAACTGTTTTTTTCTCCAGCTTCATCTATTTGATACAGAAGTTTGTGGATAAATGCTTTCAAATTACTTAAGAGTACACAACGAAAATTGTTTTTTGATATGTGTTCTATGCTTGAATAGAGATGGAGAAAGTAAATTGTTGAGACGATATCAGTTTAGCTTTTGATTAAGAAGGGATGAGATTATCTCCATGTAATCTTGATGTTCTCTATTTCTCTGCTCCTCTCAAATCTTCACAGATGGATTAATCGATATATAATCTCTCTTATTCGGCATTTATATGGCGTGATTACATTTGCTATGATCGAAACGTTTGGTGTATTTTTTTTCACTTGCTGGATCAGGCATTGTCGTTTCACTATATCATGAATGAATTCAGAACTTGTAACGACTTGGGCTTATGTATCTGCTCAAAAACAGGTACAGGTACGATCTTATCCCAATGATTTGAATCAAATCTAAAAGGACATATACCTCTTTACCCATCATATCATCAATAAGGGACAAACATGATCATGCAATCAAGAAACTTCATCAGCATCTCATCAATAAGGGACAAACATGATCGTACAATGAAGAAACTTCACAAACAAAAAGCCTTTAATACAAAACAAATTATTTTAAAAATACTTCACAGACAAAAAGCCTTTAACGTGATCAGGCGGGATAATTAAACCTTATTTTACACACGGCGCTTTTTTAGTCGCACACACTGAATCATTTCATAAAGTTGTAACGGTTGTACAACTCTCTTTCACGTGCAGCTGTTAGCAATTGTGTACGATGATTAGACCGTTTGATGAAAAGGTGAAATTTGAAACGGTCAGAGATATCTGACCGTTCTTATCACCAAAAAAGCAATAGCTTTTTGGAGAAACAACCTTTTTGAATTCCAACTTGTGGGGAAACGCCACGTGTCCCAAACCCAACAACACGTTCTCTCATTCCTTTTGAAATATTCAAAGACCAAAGACTTTTGTTCTCACGACACACTGCCTTCTTAGCACTCGAGGAACGATTGTCTCTTTCTTCCCACGATGGACCTTACTTCACTCGAAGAACGTACTTAGTGACATGCCACCCCTAATAGACTCCTCAGATAGTTAAATTCTCATTTGATAATCGAAGTCACATTTATTTGCTCTCTAGAACAGACTTCGAGCGATTTCATTACATACATTTACATTTTAAAGGTATTTTTACTCAAAGGAAGATTCTCGAGGGAACTTTCTGTACCTTCTAACCCATGAGTCATTCTTGGATCACATCCATAAGACTTCGAAGGACCATTTGTTATGCTGTGTTGAAGGATCGCAAGGCAGGTACATTCCTTCTCATTAAGGACTCCTCGACGAACATATCCGAGGAAAAACCTCGACGGACAACTCCGAGGGACAACCTCGACGAACAGATCCGAAGGACAACCTCGACGGACAAATCTGAGGGACAACTTCGAAGGACAATTCCGAAGGAAGTCTTTCCAAGCCAACCACCTCCAAATGGTGAACTCGAATGAGGTATGTTCCCTCCTACCAGAGGCAAATTCGAAGTAGGAATATTCCTTCCTCCTGAGACCAATTCCAGGCTAACCACCATCAGATGGTCAATTCGTCAAAGGGCTTATCACCCCAAAGACTAAGGATTCTGTCCTCCTTGAAGGACACTAACTTGGGTTTTCCCCCTCGGATGTAGTCTTTTATACACCCGACTTACCAACTGGGACTCGAAGTCACTTTCATTCATTCTCATGAATTGATTTCGAGTCATATTGGGACTTTCACTTCCAGAAAGCAAACCCCCAGGGGAAAGGGCTTTAGAAGTTGAAAGTACGACATCTCCAGACGTATTCCCTGAAGATTGGTTTCCCACGGACTCTAAGAACGTCCTCTCACTTCACCTTATAGGAATTCACATGTTTACTTCTAATTCTATTTAAGTAGAAGGCACTCTGATTGGTTACTGCAGCTATGAACCTTAATGGATTTCAAGGTAAACCCTCTTTACTAGGGACGATTGATCACGAAAATGAGAGCCCTGATGAGACACTCAACCTCGAGTTCTCTATATGGGTAATCGAGAATACATTGATCACACTATAAGGGTATAGTGGTTCTTGATTTCCTTAGAAGGAAGATAGCCGCCGAAGGGAGTTCTCCTTCGAAAACATATGAATTCAGCAAACTATCTATACATTGAATTGTCTTCTAAAAAGGTTGAGACGGATTCTCAGAATGGAAAGCACATTGTGAAAACCTCACCGACTTATAAATATCTGCTTTCTAACTTATCTAAAAGGGGTTTTGTCATTTCTGAAATGGCAGCAGGAATGGTGACGTTGCTCATTGGGATTTGTGTGAAAGTGACACACGTGATCTATGTTGCTCAAGTTTCAAGGCAACCTTTCGCAGGGCAGTTTTTAAGGTTTGAAATGATTTGGTCTCTTTCTCTAGAAGTAACTTAGCCGTGTTGAAATACACGTGTCCCTTGAGATATTATTCAGGGCCGCGTGTCACTCAGGATTTGCCTAGCACATGAGGGTCCCCCTATAAACGCTTAGCCGAGTGACACTTGTCCCGTATGGAGTGGGAAACTCTCTACAAATACCAGTACCCATCCTCCATTGAAGAGGATCAGAGATCTGGAGATCAGAAGGTCAGTGTTAAAAACCAGAAACTCTCAAAATCTGAAACAACAATGAGTAAAGACACTAAGAGAGAAAGAGAAGAATCTTCAACCGATGAGGTTTTACTGCTCTGTGATTGCATTCTAACTCCCCTTCTTCAGTTATTGCAATCTTTCATTCTTTCTAACCCCTTCTCCTTGTCTTCTCCACATGTCAAAGTTGACAAGGAACGCTCTTGATAGAACGGTTGCGCGACAGTTTAGGCTGTCTTAAGACAGACTTCCATACCTTTTCTCTGGTCTAATGAGTGTATTGGTCCAAATGTATTAGTTGCTCTTTCATTCTAATATATTTAATCTCTTACAAATCCTTCATCACCATTTTTGGCGACTTCACTGAGGATTCTGTAGTCGTTTCCTTTCATCTCCACCTTACTGCCGTTTTCATCCTATTTTTGCTTCATGGATCCATCCACGTCCAACACTACTCCAGTACAAGATGTCCTAGAACAGAATCCTCCTCAGGATCCTATTCCTCCTCAAAACCCTGAAGAGATGGCTAAATCTCTTAGGGAAACCATTGCAGCTCTAGAGGCTGAGCTGGATGCTTTGCCTAGAAAACATGTTCCTAATCCCTCAGCAAACCCATCAGTCAAAATCCCCCTATAGAAAACTCTTCTCTCTATATTACCATACCTCCATTTGCACCCAAACCAAGCTTTGTCATCATTGCGGATGTCCAAGCTCTGTTACAGAAATCCCAGTCCAGAGATATTGACTGGATCAGTAGTGACTTGTGTCCTCCGTATCTGGAGGCTCTCCTTAACTTACCTTACCCCAAGGACTATGAAACTCCTGTCATTCCCCAGTTCTCAGGGCAGAATGGGAATGTGTGGGACCATGTTAGTCGCTTCATTGAAGCATTGGGAGCTTATACTGGTAACAAAGAACTCCGTCTGAGGGAGTTCTCCAAATCACTCTCCGAGAGGACTTACACCTGGTACAGCAGGTTAGAGCATGGCTCTGTGTATGCATTGGAAGATATGGTGTCACGTTCCATCATAAATTCTTCATCACTGAAGAAAAGCTCACCATCATTGATCTCAGTCGAGAGAGGCAGAAGCAGGAGGAAGACCTGGTCCAATACGTCAAACGCTTCAGGGACCTGGTCATCACCTGCATGGAGGTAGCTTCTGAGGAAAAGTTTTTCATAATATGCATCAACGGTATGCTCTCGTCATACCGCATTCATATTGAGAACCACGAGAACAAGAGTTTCACCAAGCTCTATGAGTATGCCATGCGGACGAATGCCTTTATCCATGATCCTGAAAAGATGATAGAGAGGAAGCGCGCCTTGGCTGTTACCATAGGCAAGGAGGAAGAGCATGTTCTAAAGAGGAAAGGCAGGCCTAGCAACAACATCAACAACAACAACCGAGAGAGACGTGCACCTCCTCCAGAAGCAACTTGTTCTCCTGCCCAGTTGGATGCCCTGTTGCAGGAATGAAATTATGAGTGAGGTATATGTGGTTTCTGAAGAGGAATGACAGATGAAGTTCGACGGATCACCTAACTCGCAGGGATTGAGCTGATTTCCCCCAGTGGAAAGCAGTTCTCCTTCTCCTTCAAACTGCATTTCTCATGCACAAACAACAGAACAGAGTATGAAGCCTTGCTGATTGGCCTCTCTCTAGCACGCCAGTTGAATGTCAAAGCATCCGGGTCTCAGGTGATTATTCCTTGGTTATCTCCCAAATCAATGAAGAGTTTGCAATCAAAGAACCGGACCTAGATCCTTACAGGACAGTCATACAGGCCCTCCTTCGAAGATTCTCGAGCTATTCCTTGACTCACACCATGAGGAGCAAGAACAAGCATGTTGATGCCTTGGCCAATTTGGGAAGCAGACTCCAGTTTAAGTTTGACGCAACTACCTTGGAGGTCATCCAAAGAACTACTTCCTCTACTCAATTGCTTCAAGAGGGTGAAGAGCCTATTGCGGAAGGAGACTGGAGGTATAAGATTGTCTGTGATCTGGAGAATCTTCCCCACCGGACTCCTACTACTCATTTGAAGATCATGGTGAACTTTACCAGACAAGGTAAGGCTCTCTATTATAAAGGAGTGAGTGGAACTCTCTTCAGATGCATTGGGCCAGAGGAAGCCAGAGAAAAGATGCAGACCATGCATGATGGCACCTGTGGACTTCCGGACTCCATTGCCCTATACAAACGACTTCAGAGATCATGAGTGTACTGACCTTCCATGGCATTTGAAGCTTTCAGGCTACAACTTTCCTGCACCAAATGCCAAGAGCCACCTGATGTTGTTGAAGATTTCCCGGTCTACAAGTTTACGGACTGGAGGGAACTCTACATCAAGTTCCTTCGAGATGGGATCCTACCCTTAGACAGGTTTGAGGCTCTTCAGCTTAAACGTAAGGTCTCTCGATTTTACATAGAGGAAGGAGAACTGTTTCGGTGGAGCTTCAATGAAACCCCTCTACGTTGCTTGGGTACACAAGAAATCTTCATTGTCCTTAGAGGTCCACAACTGCACATCCGGACCACATCAAGGAAGGAAGAAGTTATACAAACAGCTCTAAGACATGGCTACTACTGGCCTACCATGGAAGCGGATGCAGGAAATTTTGTGAAGAAATGCGTGAAGTCCCAGATTCAAGATGGCATCCCCCGTAAACCATCTCACGAAATGCAGTCAATCATTACTCCATGGCCCTTCCACACTTGGGGTCTGGATCTGATTGGACCCATTAATCCTAGGAGTCAGCGTGGGCATTCTTGGATCTTGGTGGCCACAGAGTACTTCACCAAGTAAGTTGAAGCCGTCTCTTTGCAAAGGGCCAATGGAGCTATAGACACCCCAATTTGCATAAATGTGCAGTTCTCCTAGTTTTTGCAGCTCCTGGAATGCTTGGCTTGAGAATTATCAATTCCAAATCACCCTCTGAATCTCACTCCTACCATGCGCTCAAATTCCTTGAAAATC
>JAUPMG010000017.1:16457251-16471668 GCA_031762675.1 Pachysandra terminalis | reverse complement strand
CCATGACAACACAAAAAGGACAATTAAAACTCTGGAAGTGGAAAACTCTCAAACAACAAAACAAAATACGCTATTAACATACATCTTCTCTTATTTCCAATTGGTGGCAGGGAAGACCCCATCTCTTGGTTGAGATGCAGCACATCAACTAATTGAGCGACATCCCTAATGGGTGTACAACATATCCAACATGTATCATAAGCATCACAATATATGCACAACATAATTAAAAAAGAATAAGAAAAAAAAAAGGTCTGGAATGCATATAACAAAGGATTATTAGCATAAATATTGAATATTAGTATGGAACTCTAACAACATAGACACTGATGGCATCATATAACTCAAATCAATTGTCAAAACTTTAGCTTTAGAGCAAGAGTTTGAATACAAAAGAAATGAAAACTCAACACATGTATAAACTAAAAGAAACACAATATTCATTTGTTACTGAAAAATATAGAAAATTGGAGAGGAATGACTTCAATGAAAGCAGTATTGAGCCTAGGGATCAGAAGGAATAAGGGGGGGGAAGAGGCTTGACCTACCATGACAACACAAAAAGGACATTTAAAACTCTGGAAGTGGAAAGCTCTCAAACAACAAAACAAAAATACGCTGGTAAAATACACCTTCTCTTATTTCCAATTGGTGGCAGGGAGGACCCCGTCTCTTGGTTGAGATGCAACACGTCAACTAATTGAGCGACATCCCTAATGGGCGTACGACATATCCAACATATATCATAAGCATCACAATATATGCACAACATAATTAAAAAAGAAAAAGGAAAGAAAAAAAAGAGTCTGGAATGCATATAACAAATGATTATTAGCATAAATATTGAATATTAGTATGGAACTCTGACAACATAGACACTGATGGCATCATATCACTCAAATCAACTGTCAAAACTTTAGCTTTAGAGCAAGAGTTTGAATACAAAAGAAATGAAAAACTCAACCATGTATAAACTAAAAGAAACACAATATTCATATGTTGCTGAAAAATATAGAAAATTGGAGAGGAATAACTTCAATGAATAACTTCAACGAATGACAACACACCACATCATCACATACCCACCACATCTCCCCTTTACAACTCTAATATGGAAGCTTCTAAGCTCCATGGTAATCAGAAAATCCTTATGTCCATTTGGACAAGCAAAACACAGTTACTAAGAGCGTTAACACAGGAAGACAGGAACATCACACAAGTAATAGATGCATTTGAACAAGTTTACAACAAAGACTGGTGTTCTGAATGAAGCTGAAGAATTTAGATTCCAACATTCTAGATACATAACCCTTACATTAACTAAAACGAAGAAGCCACATATAGATGAAATGCTGACTACTATCTACAACACAATGAAGACTAACGTCCATACATCAAAAAAAAAAACTGATTCCAGAAACAATAAATTCCTCATATAAAAAACCTGTCCATAAACCATGAATTAATAATATGCAAAACAGACACATTAAACAATCCTGACTGGCAGATCCATGGTCATTCATATGTTAATATGTATCAATATAGATCACCTTGCACCCATGCACAACAAAATCACTTGATGAATTAATTATTCTTTAACTATGCACAACCATGAAAAGCAACACTTTCATGATATCTTTATGCCTAACATAAACACTAGGGACACATCAGCAATAAATAAAACAACACCATAAATCTAAAAGATCAATATCATTACTGAATCGCTATCAGCAACTGTATTATTGTGATATAATACAATCACATAAAGAAACACACAGTAAAAGACTCCACAATATATGGCAATATATATACACACATATGCACATTATTCTACTGAATCTCTATCAGCTATTGTATATATCATGAAGTAATACAATCACATAAGAAACAGACAGTAAAAGACTACACAATATTTGGATATATATATATATATGCACACACACATATCAGGGTTTTAAGTCTCGAGATCTTGGATCAGACTGGTCCCAGGCGATTCCAATCCAAATCGGTGATACCGGCCGATCCAAATCCGATGTAAAAGTTGGATCGTCCTTAAAAAAAAATGGATTGGCCGGACCGGCTGTACTGGTCGGGACCAGTCCAGGCCGATACCTGTTGGATCGTTCGTTTTATAAATTAAAAAAAATAACCTTGGATTGGTTGAATCGGTCTGATCCAGTCACTTGACCGGTCCGATCCAAAGCCACTTGATACAATAGTTGTATCGTGGCTTGGGATCAGACCGGTCCTAGCCAATCCCGATACGAAACAGTCCTGGCCGATGCCGATATGGACCGGCCGATCGAGACCGGATCGGTCCGATCCTTGAAACCATGACTCATATACACTGGGGACAATCACATTCGACGGAAGCCTAAGTCGATATATATGTATATATATATATATATATATATGCACACATATATGATACAATCACATAAAGAAACACACAGTAAAAGACCCCACAATATTTGGATATACATATATATATATATATATATATATGCACACACACATCTGAAGGAGACTTGGTCCCCAGTGAAGTTGCCAAAATGTAATAGGTTCTTTTGTGAAAGTGTCACCAACAATGAAATAACCAATTCGACGGAAGCCTAAGTCGATAGTCGACCGCACCCCGTCTTCAAAAGAAAACAAAAAAGCAACACAAATTAAAGAACAGCACAAAACCGAACTTAACTAGAAGAAATGGTGGACAAAGGTGTTTGGATTTCTTGAACACACTTCAGAACTATGTTTTAGGAAATCTCACAAAAAATTCTCCATCGAATTCTCCCTCCCGATTTGGGAAAAAGTAATTGCTATTTATACCATGATAGAGAGAGATAACGACAGTTAAGATTCTGTTAGAACGTTTCTAACGGTGTTAGAACGTTTTTAAGGGGTAATTAGTGGTAATTATCCCCCGTCTCTTTGGGTGGACCAATCACAACTTGCATTGATAAATAATATTTTTGTCATTATGTAAATCTGACAATTGATGTAATTCACAACACAATTCGGAACGGGCGAGCCTCACGTCTCTCGTTTCCTTATTTTTCTAAATCCCTCTTTTGGTATAAGCATAGCGTACATTACACCTTCAGCGTTATTAGTAGGCGTTGGCGCAAGTCACATAACTTTGTGTAATAATGAAGTTTTTCCCACCCTTTGGTGCCATTAAGGCTTTTTATGGTCTACGTTTGCCAAATTTGTTTAGCCGTTGGCGCATCAAGTTATGTCCTTTGGCGCTATCGAGGCCTTCTAGCCTTTGGCACCATCCCTCTGGTGCTCTCAAGGTTGTTAAGCCTTTGGAGCTACCAAAGACCGTCGGGCCTTTGGCGCCGCCAATGTAGTGTAGCTTTGTCATCTTCAAGACTGTCTAACCTTTGATACAAGTACAAAGCTTTGTTGAAGGATTTTCTCCTTCTATGTCGTCGAGAGATGTCTTTCCCTCTAGACATAGCTAAGACAATTGCAAAAAAATTAAAATTAAAAATTTAATTTAATTTAATTTAATTTTGGATCACTCTTAAACGAACCGGACGAGTCAAAATGATCCAAAATCAGTCTAACGAACCTGAGTTATCTCAAATAATCTGAATGGGATCATCTAAAATTTAACACCATGGATTATACCATCCAACAAGTAGTCTAGTTCAAACATCATTTTATCAATAAGCAAACCACATAAATATAGAAACATAATATAAAAAAACAAGCCTAAGAAAAACACCAAAAAAGACAAGTTAATCTCACAAGAAAACACCATTCGCTTTTTTCATTCGATTATCTCAATCGGTTGTTCAACACTAGTTGTGAGCCTCTAAATCGCCGTAACGGCATTTTCTCGAGAGCTCCTAGCAGATACAACAATAGGATTTCAGTTCCTACGTGTATTTTTCACTTTCAAGAGTATTTTCAGCTCTCTTTTGGTTGTTACAACCATCATGTCGACTATCTCCTTGACGCGCTCCCTCAACGTTCCTGTATAAGCTTCGATCTCGTGCAAAAGTGATCGTACTTCAATTTCTGCTTTAATCACATTTTTATGACGCTCCGCTCCTTCCACATAATAGATTAGTTCGTTGTTGCTTTCCTCCAGAGCTTCGAAAATAACTGTCATTGAAACCGGAAATGAAATGAAACAGGCATTGAAATGAAATGGAAGACTAATTACCTTCATCATCCCATCCACCAACAATGAGTATATAAATAAAACTTGTCAAAAGTTCGGACGAATATATTTTTTTTTAATATATACACTACCCCCACAAACTTTTATCCCCCTTTAAACAAATATGATTATTAGAAAATCCTTCAACAAAGCTTTGTTCTTGCATCAAGGGTTAGACAACCTTAAAGATGCCAAAGCTACACTACATTGGCAACGCCAAAGGCCTGACGGTCTTGGTAGCTCCAAAGACTTAACAACCTAGACAACATCAGAGATTGAATAGCCCTGGCGGCGCCAAAGGCTAGACAGGCTCAATAGCGCCAAAGGAAGTAACCAGATGCGCCAAAGGCTAAACAAATTTGGCAAACGTCAAAGACCATACAAAGCCTTAATGGCGCCAAAGGCTTAACAGCCTCAATGGTGCAAAAGGCTGGAAAACTCTTCATTATTACACAAAGTTATGTGACTTGCGCCAATGCTTACTAATGACGCCGAAAGTGTAATGTACATTATACTTATATCACGGGGGGGATTTAGAGATATAAGAAAAGAAAGGGAGTGAGACTCCCGTTGCGAAGCGCGTTGTAAATTACATCTATTGTCATATTTATATAATGGCAAAAATGTAATTTATCAATGCAACTTGTGATTGGTCCACCTAAGAGATGGGGGATAATTACCACTAATTACTTGAAAAACGTTCCGTTAGAAACGGTCTAACGGAATCTTAACTGTCGTTATCTCTCCAGAATACTATAAATAACAATACATTTTCCCAAATCGGGATGGAGAATTTTTCGTGAGATTTCCTAAAATGTAGCTCTGAAATGTGCTCACGAAATCCAAACACCTTTGTCCACTATTTCTCCTAGTTAAGTTCGATTTTGTGCTATTCCTTAATTCGTGTTGCACTTTTGTTTTCTTTTGAAGACAGGGTACAATCGACTATCGACTTAGGCTTTCGTCGAATTAGTTATTTCATTGTTGGTGATGCTTTTACAAAAGAACCTATCACACATATATTTACATATGTATGTATGTACGTATGTATTACGCACACAACTTATATCCAATATATGAACATAATATATAGGTACACCAGGGAGGCACAAACCTTGGCTTCTTATGTATCATTCCTGTGTTAAGAACAAAGAAATTGTCTTGTTTTGATTACCCAGCATGATATCAGGCATGCGTAACACGACCTAAAGTTCATCAATGTTATCAAATAGCTGAGAATATCAACCAATGGCACAAATAAGAACATAGAGACCTACAAATCACCCATAAACTTGAAAATAACTTGTAGTCCAGGGCGTTTATATATATTGTATATATACATACAAATTATAGTTCATGTAAAAACAAATACTTCAATTTTCATTCTTATGCTCAATCACGTATACAACAAAAGGAAATGATACAAAAAATATCTCAATTTATCCTATCAATCTAGTTTAACCATGTTTTCAATATAAAATAGTTCTATTTTTATATTTTTCATAAAAAAACCCAACAAATTACGAGTTTTACAGTTTTTTCTAATCCGCATACTATAAATTAGTATAAAACATGTCTATTTTTATAATTTCATAAAACCTACAGAATTATAAACAAACCTCTTTATTTTTACAGTTTTACTCCAATCCGCACATAGAAAGTCAAATCCGCGGATTGGGGACATTTCCGTGCTCAAACGCGGTTTCGCGTTCTAAGCGCCAAAATGCCCCCCTTAGAGCACGGATTGTAAGACATAGGTCCTAACTCCTAAGCATCAAAATAAATAATAATGCATTTAAAAATAAATAAATAAATAAATAAAAATCAAAAATCAGTAAGAACGTCATTAAGAGAAGGCGAAGAATCCTAGATCTAACGCGCGCGCACACACTAGAAGAGAAAATGTTTTGCACACAAATCACGAATTGAATATCCCCTCCCGAACACGTACTCGTACATCTCTGTATCAAATAGCCTGAAGCCCTATGTGCTACACATTAAAATTCGATTTTGAATCAAATAGAATAAAATTATCAATTGAAATCACCAAAATCACATCAAAAGAGAAACCTTTGATTCAAAAGATAAAACAAACCACCAAGGCTAGATCAATTACAACGCCGCATCAGAAAACCATAAAAGTCAATTTAAAACATGCATATCATACAACAATTTATTCCCCTTTTGCTTACATGAAATCCTTCATTCGACTCCAGTTCCAAACATCTCCAAATCAACAATCAGCCGTGAAAAAAAAAATTAAAAACATCTAAAAAAGATTCTAACTAGTGATTATAAATCAAACAGTAGCATATCAATCATCAATAAAGAAAAATCAAAAAGCCCTAAGAGAGAGAGAGAGAGAGATCTATAAATAGAAATTAGGATCGGAATGTTGGGACGATGTACCTGACTGAACTTGAGGGCATGTTGTTCACCGACGAGCTGTAGATTACCGCTGACGAAAACAAGCATGCCGCCGGCGGGACCAGATGGCTGGCAATCGACGGTGGTGATGCTGTGCTTGCACTGCTGAAACGGAAGACTGGTGAGCTTCGCTACAATGTTCTGAGAGCCCTGGATCTTCTGACCTTCAAAAGTCAGCATGGATGCCTCCTGATACAAGTTAGCCAGACCCGCACGATTCGCATCGAATGTCGAATAGTAGTGCTCCACAAACGCCTTCGCTACAGCGTCGGGATCCATTATCTCCACTCTTCTTCTCTATTCTTCTCCCTCGTTGCGTAACAACGCCTAAAGGATGAAAAGTGGAGGAGACCGAAATGTTTATAATAAGGAACGGTGTGTTTGGTATTGCTTCTTTGAGCCCTAGAAGCGTCGCGCTTCAAATAAATAAGTGGGCGTTTGCTAAACTCAAGTGAAAAGCGGTTCCATAACAATCATTTTATCCGAAAGTTGATTTTTTTATTTTATCCGAAAGTTGATTTTTTTGAAACTATTATTTTTTTCTTCTAAAATTACGGAAATCAATTTAATGTTTTAATGAAATATATCTGTCGTATATGTTCATTTAAAACTTTTAAAATACCTATTTTACTTAGAGGTGACAATTGATCTAATTCGGACGAGTTTGGATTGAGTTGATAACAACTTGCACTCAACTTAAATATGTTTGTTTAATAAACCAGTTAAAATAATCAAACTTACACTTAATCCACTTTGACCCGTTTAATTTTACTAAATTTTTTATTACTTATTTTTAAATATTTTATCGAATGTTGATGATTAGGCGGGTTAATTAAACCCT
Organism: Pachysandra terminalis; assembly: GCA_031762675.1. Lineage (NCBI taxonomy): Eukaryota > Viridiplantae > Streptophyta > Magnoliopsida > Buxales > Buxaceae > Pachysandra > Pachysandra terminalis. The sequence continues at coordinate 16,464,226 of JAUPMG010000017.1, read as the reverse complement.
ACTTTACCGTGGCGCTTTCTTAACAGCGCGTGTATACCTTTTGGGTATAACCGCACGCACTGAATCAATCAATAAAGTTGTAAACGGTTGTACAACTGTCATTCACGTGCCAGCTGTCAACAATTGCGTACGGTGATTAGACCGTTTGGTGAAAATGTGATATTTGAACTGGCTCAATGATATCTGACCGTCCTTAACACCAAAAAGGAGAAAACTTCTCGGAGAAATAACCTTTTGAATTACAGCTTGTGGGGAGAACGCCACGTGTCCCAAACTCTACAAACACAAGTAATATTCTCCTTTGAAATATTCAAAAAACTAAGGACTTGTGTTCCCACGGCGCACTGCCATCTAAACGCTCGAGAGAATGAGAAGTTTACTCTTCCCTCGAAAGACCTTTTTTCATTTGAATAACGTATTTGGGGGCATTCCACTCCTAATAAATTCCTCAAATAGTTAAGGTTTCAATAGATCATCGAAGTCACATTTATTTACTCTCTATAACAGACTTCGAATTTTATTACATACATTTACGTTTTAAGGGTTTTTTTACTCAAAGAAAGATCCTCGAGAGAACTTTTTATACCTTCTAACTCAGGAGTCATTTTTACTCAAAGAAAGATCCTCGAAGGACACAGACTTGGGTTTACCCCCCTCGAATGCAGTCTTTTATGCATTCGAATTACAAACTATGACTCAAAGTCATTTTCATTCATTCTTATGAATTGATTTCAAATCATACTCTGAGTCTTTCACTTCTAGAAGCAAATCTTAAGTGGAAAGGGCTTTAGAAGTTGAAAGCACGCCATCTCTAAAAGTATTTTCTGAAGATAGGTTTCTCACGGACTTTGAGAATGTCCTCTCACTTCACTTTGAAGGAATTCACATGTTTAATTCTGATTTCATCCAAGTAGAAGGCACTCGGATTGGTTACTGTAGCTATGAACCTTAAGGGATTTCAAGACAAACTCTTCTTTATAGAGACGATTGATCATGAAAACAAGATCCTTGATGAAACACTCAACCTCGAGTTCTCTATATGGGTAATTCGAGAATACATTGATCACCCTGTGAGTATATAGTTGTTCTTGATTTCCTTCGAAGGAAGATAGCCCGCCAGAGGGAGTTTTCCTTCGAAATATACGAATTCAGCAGAGTACCTTATATATTGAATTGTCACCTAAAAAGTGATTGAGACGGATTCTCATAATGGAAAGCACGTGATAAAAATCTCACCTACTTATAATATCTACTTTCTAACTTATCTAAAGAGGGTTTTTTCTTTTCTGGAATGACGGCAGGAATGGTGACGTTGCTCTTGGAATTTGTATGAAAGTGACACACATCTCTTGATACGTGTTTCTCAAGTTCTAAAGCAACCTATCGCAGAGAAGGTTTTTAATGTTTGAAATGATTTGGTCTATTTCTCTAGAAGTAACTTAGGCATGTTGGAGAACATGTGTCATCCCGGATACATTTCAGGGCCACGTGTCACTTAGGATGTGTTAATCGCATGAGGGTCCCTCTCTGAATGCTTAGCCGAGTGACACTTGTCCTATTTAGAGTGGATACACTCTCTACAAATAGCAGAACCCATCTTCCATTGAAGAGGATCAGAGATTGAAGATCTGAGTAAAAACTAGAAAACTCTGAAACCTGAAATAACAGTGAGTCAAGGCATTGAAAGAGAAAGATAGTAGTCTTCAACTGTGAGGTTTTACTGCTCTGAGATTACATTGTAATTGTCTTCTCAATTATTGCAACATTCCCTTCCTTCTTGCCCCTTTTCCTTGTTTTCTCTACAGGTCAAAGTTGACAAGGAACGCTCTTGACAGAACGGTTGCGCGACGGTTTAGGTTGTCTTGAGATAGACTTTCCTACATTTTCTCTGGAAGACTGGTTGTAATTGGCTCCCATATGTTAGTTGTCATTATCTTCTAATATATTTAGTTTTTTACAAATCCGTCATCACCAATGTCTTGTATAATAAACCTGATTACAAGTTGCAATGATATTGTAATATAATACTCACTTTTTTCTATAATTTTATTTAATCTCATAAACAATAATAATAATGTAATATAACTTACAATATTATGCTTTCCTTCTCTAATGTTCTAGCCTCAAGCAAGTTAGAAACATAGCTCTAACATATAAGAGAGGGAAAATGGGAAAAAAAATACTTTATCTTTTAGTTTATCTAAAAGTGTGTGCATATATATATTTGGTATATATTGTTAAACACCAATTACTCTAAAAACTCAAGTTGTTAGAGGACACAACAATGTATATCAAATGGTTCAACACCCTCCTGCACATGCGGGCTCTATACGAGAACAATACATCCGTAGGAGAACATAGGGTACCAAGACAAACACAAAAATACACTCCTAGGATTCAATCACTTGACCTCACGCTCTGGTACCATGTTAAACACCAATTACTCTAAAAGCTCGAACTGTAAGAGAAGCACAACAATGTATATCAAATGGTTCAAGTTGAGTGAATCAATAATTGGTTGGGAGGAAGAACCATCAATGAAACAAAGCTTATTTTTGGCACTTAATGCAATAAACATGGCATGATTCCATGTGGCATAATTACCATCTATAAGTGGCTGAGAAACCAAGAGAGAACCTGGCTGATCAGAGTGATGCAGATACAGAGGGTTGGAGGCGTCAATGGAGGGGTGAGTTTCATCAGGTTCAGTTCCTGTTTCTCTACCACGAGACATGACGTGAAAATTTGAGGATGAAAAAATTGCAGCGGCAAAGAGAGGGATTCAAACACAACACGGTGGACTAACTATGGGAAAGTTCTATGAACTAATAAAACAGGGGTTGGAGAGCCTATGCCCTGATTCCATAATAGATCTTGGAGATTTATCATATATTTTTTTAAAATATACTAAAATGTATAGTATAATAATACCCGACAGGTTAGACGGGCTAATCTGTTTTAGTTGCGGGTTGAAAACACTCACGCAATCCCGATCCATGGGTTGAATACTTAAATCCAAACCCACAAAATTCGGGCTGGTTGACGGTCGGATTGAAAATTGTTAGGTCTAATTTTATCTTCACAAATAAAATGTCTTATGATCTTATATCCCCCCTTCAGAACTTTTAAAATGCCTATTTTATCCATATTATCTTCACGACCAAAACTCTTAATGAATATAGATTTTCTATTCTACTCAAGCTTCTCACAAATCTAATTGTGAAGCACTTTTCATAGATACTTATCAAACATCTTTTATTTTTCTGAAACAATTCTTATAAAGCGTTTCATAAGAATCAATTTTAAAAGAAAAGCTTCTCCTTCCGAGAGGCAATGGCAAACACGCCCGAAACATAAAGAGAGAGAGAAATGAAGGGATTTTGTTATTTTGATAGTTTCTCTATCGCTTGTATAGTCTATAAGCAACAAATTGTGTATCAAGTTGTGATAGACTCATGGACGGACCCACCCACTCAACCTTTGGATCTTTAATCGTAGGGCACACATTGACTTGGCTTGGATCACAAAGGTCAAACATCCAACTCTGGCGGTAACTGCTTGTGGTCTCTACATGCATGGAAGAATAGCCACGGTTGTACCATTATTACGAGTCCTTTAGGTTTCACGTTGTTGGATCTTGGATCTAACGGCTATCATTATTTCAACATGAAATGTGAACAACAGGAAGTTGAAGAGGAGTAAAAAAAAAAAAAAAACGTCTACAGCAGGGTTCAAACCTGCGCGGGCGAAGCCCAACAGAATTCAAGTCTGTCTCCTTAACCACTCGGACATATCGACATTTTCGAAAAAAGGGTTGCCTTAGCTGTATATGTAGCAAATAAAATATCCTATGTTACTTCCACACCAAATAGAAAGAAAGAGAAGTAGAAGCAAATGAACTCCAGTTACAGCAGCTTTTTGTTTAACAAAACCATATTAGAAAGTTAAAAAAGAGCAGCGACAACGACGATATAAAACAATCATCTTTATTAGGATTCATAATATACATTATTAATGTGCATTCCTCCTCCGTTATCGAAGAAATACACGTATTTATTGTACTACCTGTACCAATTCAAACTCTACAAATACATCCCTGATTCTCAGAGGAAAACAAAAGGAATGGGATGTCTCCATGCTTACACTGGTTATAGGATGTTTGCCTATGCAATCCAAAGCCTCTAAGGTACATAACAGTGCCTGTGAGTCCGTGACCTCTCCCAAAACATTTCTTTGCAACTCTGGAATGGACATTGTCGCACGCTCTAAGGAGTTTCCGTGTACTAATAAATATTTGTGTCTCGAGCCACCAAACCCGATTTAAGCTTGTAGTTCTCAATCGACGAGGTGCACATTTTCACAGTGAGCAACCAAATAATTTTCCTGGAAGAAGTATAGGCATGACATGAAAAGGGTTGATTACCGAGTGGGTAATTAAGTAATGGCAATATGGAGTTTGAGAACTTACTCTTGGGAACAAACCAGATCACAGTTTAGGCACCCGACCGCATCCAAGAGGTTCACCGCTTGTGCTAAGGTTGCTTCAAGCCTATGCTCGAAGCGCCTTCTATTGAGCCGGACTTGGATTCAATCTTAAAAAGCGTGCAACTTCACGATACAGTTGTTCTCCTTCAAATGGTTTCGACACATAGCCGTCCATTCCGCACTTCAAGCACTCCTCATGTGTAGCCTGGATCACATCTGCCGTCATGGCAAATATGGGTGCATGCCAGGTAGAAACATTTTCATAAACTTCCATCGATAATTCCCCACGTCGGATGCGATCATTGACGTCTTGTTCCATATCTCGGATCCTACGTGTAGCTTCAAATCTGGGATAACGAATTCATTAATTTTTAAAATAGTTTCATGTTAAGAATTTGAGAAGAAGAAAAGTTATGCAAGTGAAAACATTATTTTCATATTGAGAAAAATAAAGCAAAGCATCCAAGCAACCTTCACAGTGTGAAGTAATAAACAAAGCATCCAAGCAACCTACACAGGTTAGCTCAACTGGCAGGTTCTCCAGCTCAGGAACTGGAGGTCCCAGGTTCGAGTCCAGGGCTTATCTGATATATGGTCCTTGTGGGTGGGGGGGTCATGTATGCGGGGTTTACCCTGTCCCCACTAAGTGGGATTGGGGGTTCTACATCACCAACAAAAAAAAAAAAAAGCACTTCACAGTGCTGTGATACATACCCATCCATTTCTGGCATCTGGATATCCATGAAGCAGGCATCGAAGTGATGGGGCGGTTTAAGGATTGCAATTGCCTTTTTTCCACTGTCTGCACAGGCCACATCCGCTCCATACCTCTTCAGAGCTCCGGCGGCAACTCTGACATTCACACCATTGTCATCTACAACAAGAATCTTTTTCCCACGAAGTAAATTTCGAAGAGACAGAATAGGAATCCCTCCATTGCGGCAATTTCCCTTGTTCCCATTGCCCATTGCTCGTTGTAGAGATGCCGCCAGCATACTTGCCCTTAAGGGCTTCATAATCACCGTTGGGGTATAAACAGCAGATCTTGCAGCACTACTTTTCGTAGAGCTGATAGAATTAGCAAGGATAAACAGGTTTGGAGGATCTGCAGATTCAATTTTCTTTAAATTATTCATTAAGAGAGCCAAGATTTCTGCATCCTCCTTCCAAGCTTCTTTTTCGACGAAAACCATGTTGATGACTGCACTCCCAGTGTTGTTTATGCTAGAGAAACCTTGACTCAAATCAGAAGCTACTTTTACATGGATCCCGAGCCGTTGAAGATGATATTTTGCCACCTTGACACGAACGGGCCTGGGGTCCACAACCAATGCCATCATCCCATGCAACTCAGAGGATGCAGACTTGCAAGAATTGGAGCAACCATTGGTGAAGACAGCAGTGAAGGTAAATGTTGACCCGATTTTGGGTTCACTGACAAACCCAATCTCCCCTTTCATGAGACCAACCAAACACTTGCTTATACTAAGGCCGATACCTGTACCCCCATGGATACGAGAAATGGACGGGCCTACCTGCATGAATGGGGTGAAAACACGAGATTGAGCTTCTTGAGGGATCCCAACACCTGTATCCTCGACTGATATAATTAGATTGATGGGATCGGATGAGGTTGATGAGAAATTCTGGAGACACTTCTGTCCCTCGTGACTGAAGGTCTTAAAGCCTCTCCAGCTGAGGCGCCCATCAGCCACAGGAAAACCACTCAGGGTGGTCCTTGACGATTCTTCCGTCTCAACTTCTAACGAACTCATCACCTCCTCAACAAGATGGACGGTCACATATATGTGTCCTTTCTCTGTGAACTGCAGTATGAAGAAACTATCAGGCCTCTCTTTGGGGGAAAAAAAGAACTTGATTACATTGAATGTATTCATATGATTGACCGTGCTTTCCTCTCTTTTTTCTTTTCCTTTTTTTATTTTTTTGTTCTTTTCTAGAATGAAGGCTCTTTGATCCATATTCATTCATCCCCCAAGAACCTTCCTGCATATTAGATAATGCTTAAAACTCATAGCTACTTACCTTAATTGAGTTCCCCATGAGATTTGTGATAATTTGCCGAAATCTCCCGGGATCGCCAATTAGCATGTCAGGAACCCGATCAGAGATGTAAACTGCCAGCTACTCAAAAAATAAAGAAAAGTTCCAACACACAAACATAGTTATTTATTGTATTGAAATTCAAAAATGGAGGAAAGTTACAATAAGCTGGAAGTTGTCGGTTACCTCTACTCCATCTTGAGACTTTCCAGAAAATAGTGACAAAACATCATCCAAAATTGCCCGGAGATCAAATCGTACAGCCTCGAGCTCAAGTTTACCAAATTCAATCCTGGCCTGGTCCAAGACCTCATTTATAAGAGAAACCAGAGCTTTTCCACTGGCCTGAGCAGTTCTCACGTAATCCTGTTGTGTTATATCTAGATCTGTGTCCATGAGCATTTGCAGCATCCCTGTAAAACAACC
>JAUPMG010000017.1:16426767-16449834 GCA_031762675.1 Pachysandra terminalis | reverse complement strand
TGAGATTAAACTATCAATCTCATTAAATTGCCATCTTATCCTAAGATTTTCAAGTTAATACTTTTAGAAATTTTCCAAGTTGTTACAGAGAACCTTATCCAGCCAGGTGTTAACGCTATGGCTTCTTTGAGAGCATTTATTCTCGAGCAAACATGGTGGAAGATAAGTTGGAACCATAGTTTTAAATTTCGGATTTTTCAAGGATTTCAGAGACACAAACGAAACCGAAATAGGCTAAATTTCGGTGAATTTTTTTATTAAAATATTTGAGAGAAATTAAGGTCCCCCAAAATTTTGGATATTTCGCATAAATAATTTCACTTTTTTTATTTAAAGTATTTTAATATAAACTTAATTTTAGCCAATATTTTTCTTTTTCTTAATAAGTACTAAGTAATAACTTCTAAAATATAAATAATAAAATTAGTCAACGAAAAGTAATATCTTCATTAAAATATATATTATTTATGAACATACAAATTTAAAAAAAAAACAACAAATAATATTTTGACTAATAATGTGTAATAATACAAAAGTTTACAACTAGTAAATACACATTTATGTTACAACATCCAAAAGGTATACAAGTATCCAAAATATATTGGATTCAAATTCTAACATCTAAAAAATACTTGGTATAAAAGTTTAAACTGAAATTTTAAACTTTATTTCTTAATTTCCTTCAATTTATGCCGGTACAAAATCCATTTGTGTACCTGTATAAGAAAAAAAAATAATAATTAGCAATAATATTTATTATATCTAATAATTAATAAAATAATGAGACTTGTGACCTTTTGATAAAAAAGAATGACAATTTGATGGTATTTATATAGTTTAAATGTACTTTTTTTTTACTTTAAACTAGACTTTTGAATTTATTTTGGCTAAAAATTTCATTGAAAAAGTGCAGATTTCGGGAGAAATAAAACTGGGCAAAGTACAAATATGTCGTTGAGATTTCACCGAAATTTCGCGAAATAATTCAACCAGAAATAATGTCATTTTGCATTTCGTCAACCATATTTGAAACCGAAATTTCCGCGAAATTTAAAACTATGGTTGGAATTAGGGGTGGCAATGGGTTGGGCTAGGCCAGGTACGGGTCGGGGCCATATTCTATATATAAAAGCACTTTTATCAGTCTGAGTCTAATCCGACCCAGGTTTAGGGTTACCAATGCTTGCCTAAGCCCGCCCATTGTATCATTAGTCAAGTCCGAGCTGGCCTGAGCCCACCCATGTTTATCCATATAGATTAAAAATTTAGATATTTTGTTAGTACAAAGAATCAAAATCTGGTCTTCCAAGAAGTGTATGTGAAGTTCTAACCAATAAACCTCAACCATAGGAAATGATAAACTTAGGTAAACTTTATATGTTACCCGTTAGGAGTGTTAACTTCGTCAGGCCAGGTTGGGCTAATCTAATACAAATCTGAGCCCGGCCCAAAAAAATAATTGGGCCTTAATTTTTAGCTCGACTTGGCGCTACGAGCTACTAATCCTTGCCTAAGCCCGCCCAAATATAAGGCTGGGCAGGTCACTCAGCCCATTGCCACCCCTACTCGGAGCATGTAGCCGATCTTCCACCATTTCGTCTGGAGTGAAAATGGTGGAAGATCGACTAGACCGTGCGTGTGTGCACGCCACTTACTCAGCTATTCCTTACATCATTACTGAAAGACAAAATCATTTGGATGTATGGCATGCATACGCGCACGCTCCAACCAATCTTTTACCATTTTGCTCTACATTTTGCTCTAGACAAAATTCTCTCCTTTGGACTACTTTCTATGTCCTTCCATCTAAATCTCTTGCTTTTTTTTAGTAGAGAACTCGGAACTTATTAATTAACTGTCAATTATATATTGGCTGTTGTCGAGCCCATATGTAGACTTTTAGAAATGCAATGCAGTGGCTTCTTGAACCATGCACATGAAATTCCAAAACTTGCAAGTATGTAGCTGTGAAATATGCTTATCCAGTAGACTTTTAGAAATGCATAGCAGTTGCTTCTTGAACCATACACATGAAAATTCCAAAATTTGCAAGTATGATAGTTGTGAAATTTGCTTATCGACAACCATGAAGAACCAAACTGCTCGCTGTAGGGGGCAATGAATGGACAAGTGCAGAGGTGTTTCTTCAACTTCATTACAGAATACACGAATATCTTTTGGGGCATTCAACCTGTGTGCAAGCAGATCGATCGTTAGTCAGGATCGTGAGATGAGCACATTTCCACATAAAAAATCTTATCTTTTGTGGACAATTCAAATGTCAAATCGTTAATCAGAACTTACTGTCATTTTGCAATTCAAATATCAAATCATTAATTAGAACTAACTGTCATTTTGCTCATCAGCATGATGAGTAGCTAAGATGTTATAAGGGGATGCAACAGTATACCTCCCTGGGATGTAGGAGTTATAGTTTTAAATTTCGGTTTCGGATATAGCATCCGAAATACAAAATGTTCTTATTTTCGCAAAAAAGTGAGCGAAATTGTCAAAATTTTGACGAAATAATTTCACTTTGGCCAGACTTATTTAAAAAAATGCATTTAAATTATATAAATAACCAAATTCTCATTCTTTTCACCAAAAAAATGTTTTTCACCGAAATCTTTGAGAGAAATAATTTCTAGAATCATGTTTAAAGTAAAAAAAACACATTTAAACTTTATAAATAGGCAAATTTTCATTCTTTTCACCAAAACAATATTTTTTCACCGAAATCTTTGAGGGTACTATTATGGAGGAGTTGATATTTGGGTACATTATTTCAGTAATTATTATATACAATAAATACTATTTCTAATTGTTTTTTTCTTTTGCTTATGCAGGTACACAAATGAATTTCGTACCTACATAAAGTGAAGCAAATCAAGAAATAAAGTTTAAAATTTCAATTTAAAGTAACATGTATGCATTGTATTTTTTAGATGTTAGAATTTGAATCTAATATATTTTGGATACTTATATGCTTTTTTGGATGTTGTAAAATAAATGTTGTATTTATTAGTTGTAAACTTTGTATTATTTCACATTATTAATCAAAATATTATTTATTATTTTTTTTCGAAATTTGTATGTTCATAATATATTTTAATGAAGATACCACTTGTTATTGACTAACTTTATTTTTTATATTTTAGAAGTTATTACTTAGTAGTTATTAAAAAAAGAAATAAAAAATAAAGAAATTGGCTAAAATAAGTCTATATTAAATACTTTAAATTAAAAAAAAAGTGAAATTATTTCGGCGAAATTTCAGACCGAAATTTCGTGAAATAAAACACCTTTATTTTGTTTGATTATTTTAATCAAAAAATGTTTTTCACCTAAATTTTGTCGAAATATCCGAAATTTTGGATATTTCGGTTTTGTATGGGCATCCGAAATCCTTGAAATTTCAAACTATGACCGACCCAACTGATACTGATAAGGATCAGTAGATCCGGTCTGATCCAACCAATCCAATTTTTTTTTCAATTGGCATTGGATCAAATTGATCCGAGCGATAACGATACGGATCGGCCGATCCGGGCCGATCCAATTATCGGATTGGACTGATCGAGCCGTTCCAATTTGTTTTTCTTTTTTTTTTGAAGGACGATCAATATCGGATCGGCGATCCAGTTTAAGATCTTTCTCAATAGAAAATCATCTAACACTAAAGCTACGTTTGGCCGGGCTAGTGCTTATGGATAAGCACTCATTGGATAAGTTGCTCAATGGGAACATATCCATCCACAGCTACAATAAACTGCTTATTTGAAGAACATAGCATTTGGCAAATGCATTTATTTAAGTACTTATAAAAGTTTAGAGGTAAAGTAGGTATTTTCAAAATATTACAAACATTGTGAATTTAACCCATAAGAGCTTGGGGGAAGCTGCTCTCCTCCTTATGGGTAGGCTTCCTCTATTGCCTAAGCATTTACCCATAAATACTATCAAACACATATTTAATTTTAAAAAGTGTTTATATAAGCTATAAGCTACAATAAGTACTTATAGAAACGGAGACAAACGCAGCCTAAAAAGAATGAAAATCCTCTACTGCTGCTGCTAGGAACCGTAATAGTGGAATTGAACTTTCAACCAAAGAACATGAAGGAAAGGAAAAATAACACTTATTTTGTTTTGTTTTTTTTGGTTAAAAAGACACTTGTTTCGTTACACTACTTCAATTATAATTGGATTGGCTTACACGTATTAATAATGTTGTCGGAAGATAAAGTGGCTAAGTGATTGAAAAGTAATTGGTGGTAAGGTAGCTGACAAACTTCTACAAAGGCAGTTTCACAATTTAGTAAGTGTTAAGAACTGTAATGAATGGAGATAGCCTTGAAGTGATTTAGTCCATCACTTCATTTGGTGTTGTCCTTTAGAAATTAGAACCCAGCTGGCAGCAACGTGCCACGTCGGTATTATGACCTTCTCCATTACCGGACCGCTTCACATGTGATAAAATTCTTCCTCTTTTTTTTTCTTTTATTTATTTATTTATTATTTTTATTGATAAATTATTTTTAAAGCTTTATTTGGGATTCCATTGTTTCGAAGAATTAAAATTGATGTTAAAAATTAGAATTTTAGTTTTAATTTATTGAGAATTGAAATTGAGTAGAGTTGAGATTCACGTGAGAATGGAAATGAGTAAAGAAGATGAAATTGTTGGAAGAAATGATTTTGTTTTTATTATTATTGAGTTAATGATTCTTTTTTTTTTATTAATTAGAATCAACTCGAATAATAAACATGTTGGGTTGAATTGATGGGTTTTATCAACCATTGCTAGTTCTAGCAAACTCCGATCTAACCCACTAGATCCAATAAGTTTGGGTTACTAATTTTTTTTTTCTTAATTGGGTCGATCCAAACCCACCCGAATTAATGATTGGTTGGTGGGTTCAAGTGACCCATATATTAATATACAGATTCGGGTCGACTATATTATAATCATGACTTTATTAAATATACAGATTCGGGTTGACGGCTTAGACAAAGTTCTCCACTGAGAAGATTAGAAAATATCGTTACCATAGATTAACTCCTGCTTTTATCTTCAAAAGACAAAATAGGACGAATCACATTCGACATTGTAGGAAATACTGCAGTAAATTGCTGCATACGATAAGACATCTGACGGTTTGTGTTTGGGTGGATAAACTAATCTACATCATTCTGTAGGATATTTTCCTGCAGCAAATCTCGTGAGTGGTCTACATGATTTAAAGATCACAATTTTTTTTCCAACGCCAATCACAGGTTTTCCGCAGGAAAACGCTGCAGACCAATTGCAGCCAACTGGAGTTATTATCCATCGCACATGTTTTTTTTTTTTCTTCTTTTCCTTTATATTTTGGGTTAATTCAACTTACACCCCCTTTACCTTTTTAATAATTGAAGTTACACTTTCTGTATTGTTTGATATTCTAATTATACCCCTGTTGGTAACCTTATGTTAACGATATTAATACGTTAATTTATCTTTCTAACTCTATTATATAAACTATATTTAAATGAGAGAAAAGTAATTTTTATAAGATAAAATTATCCTTCAATTATTTTTGTCTTTAGAATTTTTTTTTCTCTCAAAAGACTAATAAAATAATACAAATATTACTAAAATCCTGTCTTTTTTTTAATATTCAAGTATCTGATTCTAGTTCAAAGATAATATAATCCATACATTAAAAAAAATGACATCAGCACTTTCCGTTAGTTGATAAATGAACATGCAGTATAATACAAACTTCAAAGGATGTAAGTAGAATATCACAAAACATAAGGGGTGTGCAGTTTTCAAAAATGTGAGGGGAGTGTAAATGAAATTAACTCCATTTTTTTTAACTTTAATTTCTAAAATTTCAAGCTGCTCGTTGTGGTTTGTCTTCTTGTGTCGCTCTGAGTTCCTACTTCGATATTTCGATTGATATCAGAGACCAAATCTCCAACGAACGATTAGAATTAAAAGGAAGAGCAAAGAGGAGGTTATTTGAGATTTTTCTTGTTTTTTGAGCTTTTAGATTGTCGAAACGATGTTTGGATTGCGAGGGAAATTCGAAGGTTTCGTGAATAACAGATGGTTCGTGTTCGTGGCTGCAATGTGGATTCAGTCGTGCGCCGGAACTGGTTATCTGTTTGGGAGTATTTCTCCGGTTATAAAGAGCTCTCTGAGCTACAATCAGAGACAGATTGCCAGATTGGGAGTGGCTAAGGATCTTGGAGACAATGTTGGATTTCTCGCGGGAAGCTTATGCGAGGTTTTGCCGACTTGGGGAGCCCTGCTTGTGGGTGCGTTGCAGAATTTTGTTGGGTACGGATGGGTTTGGCTGATCGTAACTCGAAGACTGCCAACCTTGCCTTTGTGGGCGGTGAGTGTGTGTGTGTGTGTGATGGATTGGGTCATCTTCAGATTCTTGAAACTCGATTTTATATTTTTCTATTTTTGTTTTGATGCTTGATTAAGTCCATCTTTGTTCTGATCATTTAATATTAGATAATTAGAAACTTCGTGTAATAGTTTTAGTTGAATATGTTTATTTTAAATAGCTTAATGTGTGTGTGTTTATGTATGTGTGTGTAATGGATTGGGTGATCTTCAGATTCTTGAAACTCTGTTTTATATTTTTCTATTTTTTTAAGATGCCTAAAAGGAGCTAGCTATATGTAGTTTTGATGCAATAAAAGAACAGCGACTTTGGATTGAGTCCATCTTTGTTCTGATCATTTAATTTTAGGTAATTTTAATCTTTTTGAAATAGTTTTAGTTGAATTTATTTATTTTAAATAGCTTAATGTGTGTGTGTGTGTGTGTGATGGATTGGGTCATTTTCAGATTCTTGAAACCCTGTCCTGTTTTATATTTTTCTATTTTTTTTTTAAGATGCCTAAAAGGAGTTAGCTATTTGTAGTTTTGATGCAATGAAAGAGCAGCGACTTTCAATTGAGTTCATCTTTGTTCTGATCATTTTATTTTAGGCAATTAGAAACTTTCTGAGACCGTTTTAGTTGAATATGTTTATTTTATATAGCTTAATGTGTGTGTGTATGTGTGTCTAATGGATTGGGTCATCTTCAGATTCTTGAAAGTCTGTTTTATATTTTTCTTTTTCTTTTTTAAAGATGCCTAAAAGGAGTTAGCTATTTGTAGTTTTGATGCAATAAATGAGCAGCGACTTTTGATTGAGTTCATCTTTGTTCTGATCATTTGATTTAGGTAATTAGAAACTTTCTGAGAGTATTTTAGATAGCTTAATGTGTGTGTGCGTGTGTGTGTGTGTGTGTAATGGATTAGGTCATCTTCAGATTCTTGAGACTCTGTTTTTTTTTTTATATATATATATATTTTAAGATGCCGAAAAGGAGCTAGCTATTTGTAATTTTGATGCAATAAAAGAGAAGCGACTTTCAATTGAATCCATCTTTGTTCTGATCATTTAATTTTAGGTAATTAGAAACTTTCTGAAACAGTTTTAGTTGAGTCCATCTTTATTCTGATCATTTAATTTTAGATAATTAGAAATATTCTGAGACAATTTGTTCTGATCATCGCACTTTTCTACTTTGGATTATTGAGATCATAAAAATAGTTAATTGGTTGTTTTAGAATTTTTTTGATTCTCTGACACGCCGACATATGAGAACAGAATATTCTTGAAGTAGAACATAAATTCCTGAGTGTTTTGATGATTTAGGTTCCTAGTAACTAGAATATATCTGTTTTCTTTAATTTCACTTCTGTTCATTCATGTCTTCCAAGTTATCTTTTTTCCTTGGATTATTTGATGCATACACCATGCAAAGAGAGTCTGCTTTGTTTTTGCTAAGATCTTTAATCCTTGCTAGTTTTGATGATATAAGAATAAAGAGCTAATAGTTTGTATATTGGATTGGGATTTAGAAATCAATTTTGGGGGATATTTCTACTGGGCTTTTGAAGTTAGTTGCTGTTGGTTTGATGATATGAATTCACGCGAAGAACTAAAAGCTATTTGTAAATAAGTAGTTGTTCCTTTGTGACTCTCTCTAAGCAAGAATGTTTTATTGCACAGGATATTTTTGGATTACTTTCTTATAGCCCAAAAAATTTCTGTTGTTGAAATTGAGAGCATGAGCGAAAGAAACCACTTGCTAAACAATTGGTAAGTGATTGTATCTGAGTTTGTTTCTAGAAAAAACAAGAAAATCCTATACATTTGATGATTGAATCCAGTACAAGAGATCTACGATTATTGTCTAGCTTCTGTCAGTCTTAAAATGGTTCTAACTTGTCCCAAGTTTTTCACTAAATGGCTGGTCAGTAATTGTGGATTTAGTCTTTTAATCTGTTTTTTTGAATTTGGGAGTTGATGAATCTTGATCTGTTGTCTCGAAATTCAACTTAGAAATGGTAGTTACTATCCACAAGAACCAAAATATAGATAATTTACTCCAGTCTATGATATTCTTCTGTATATTGGAAGAAATAGTTACTTTTATAAAATGTTTCAACTTTCAAGATTGGAATCTTGTCGATTTGGTTGGGAGAAGTATTTCACTAATTATTGCGAGGGAGCTAAGGAGATTGGTTCATCTTAAATTTTAGTCTTAACGAGGTTTATGCGTGCAGATGTGCATTCTTATATTTGTAGGAACAAATGGAGAGACCTACTTCAACACATCGGCTCTGGTTTCCTGTGTGCAGAATTTCCCTAAAAACCGCGGTCCTATAGTGGGGGTATTAAAGGGCTTTGCTGGTTTGAGTGGTGCAATTTTGATTCAGATATATGCTATGGTCAATGCCCCCGATCAAGCCGCTCTCATCTTCATGATCGCAGTCGGACCATCAATGGTAGTTTTCGCTCTAATGTTCATTGCTAGACCTGTTGGAGGTCACAGGCAAGTTCGGTCATCCGACAGTTCGAGTTTCACATTTATCTATAGTGTCTGCCTCATCTTGGCTGCTTATCTGATGGGGATCATGCTTCTTGAAGATCTAGTTGATTTGAATTACACTGTTATCACATTATTCACAGTTATGTTGTTCTTCATCCTATTGCTTCCCATTGTAATTCCTGTGCTATTGAGTTTTTCGTCGGAGTCAAGATCACAAGTTGAAGAAAATCTTTTATCCGAGCCTCGGAAGCAAGAACCTGGAAAATCTGATCAAGATGTGAATGAAGTTCTTTTAAGTGAGTTGGAAGATGAGAAGCCTCAGGAAGTGGATTTGCTTCCGGTACCGGAGAGGCAAAAACGAATTGCTCAGTTGCATGCAAAGCTTTTGCATGCAGCTGCTGAAGGAGCAGTGAGGATTAAGAGGAGGAAGGGACCACGAAGAGGGGAGGACTTCACCTTGATGCAGGCATTGATAAAAGCAGATTTTTGGCTTATATTTTTCTCCTTCCTACTAGGTTCTGGGTCTGGTTTGACAGTGATCGATAACCTCGGCCAAATGAGCGAGTCTTTGGGGTATGAGAATACGCATATATTTGTATCCATGATCAGCATTTGGAACTTTCTTGGCCGTGTCAGTGGCGGCTACTTCTCGGAGATTGTCGTAAGGTGAAATGTTATTATCTCTAGGCCTCTGCTTGAATCACTGGCAAATAATGGAAAAGAAAATATTTTTCAGAACTTGTAAATTTTCCTATTTTTGTTTCAACAGAAAATCATAAATTACAGAAAAATATTTTAATGAATTTTAAAAAATTCAGGAAAACAACTTCCGGAAATTATTTTCCATCACTTCCGGAAAAGGTGAAATATGATTCTTTCTCATCTGATTCTCCCGAGTACTCTCTCCCTCACTCTCTCCCCCTCTTCTCTCACTATGCAATTACAGCTCATTCTTTCTCCCTCACTCTTTGCAATCACTATGCAATTACATCTCTCTCTCTCTCTAATCACTGTTCTATCATTCTGACGTTGCCCCTCTTTCTACGATCATTGTTTGTTTCCTCTCTCCTCTTTCTACCACAATAAAGTTCTCTCTGCAATCACCGTTGTAATCTCTCTGTCTCTCTCTCTCATCTGGCTAAAGCCATTGCTCCGTGATAGTTGCCCATGCCCGCTAATGATTCTGAATTCTTTTTTTTTTTGTCCCAAACAACAGAAAAGACAAACGGAAAGTAATTTCTGTTATATTATTTTCCTGAATATTATTTTCTTGTGTGATCAGGGACTATGCCTACCCAAGGCCAGTGGCAATGGCTGCAGCTCAGGTCATTATGGCAGTTGGACACATCTTCCTTGCTATGGCATGGCCAGGGGAAATGTACGTAGGTACTCTGCTGATCGGACTTGGCTACGGTGCTCATTGGGCAATTGTACCGGCCACAGCATCCGAACTCTTTGGCTTGAAAAAGTTTGGGGCCTTGTACAATTTCCTCACACTAGCTACTCCGGTAGGATCTCTAGTGTTCTCCGGTCTCATCGCTAGCAGTATATACGACCGCGAAGCAGAGAAACAGTCTCATCACCATCATAACCACCGGCAGCAGAATTCGGGATCCATGTTTTCCAGCATTCTGGATGAAGCATTGGGGGTGGAAAAGCCATTAAAGTGTGAAGGTGCCATATGCTTCTTCCTTACTTCCTTGATAATTTCAGCGGTTTGTGTTGTTGCGGTTGCGCTGAGCATGATTCTTGTTCAACGCACAAAGACTGTGTATGCCAATCTCTATGGAAAACATCGTACCTGATCATCTGTTTCTTCATTCCTTACCTGTATTGTTTGAACATCTTGTTGAGGGAAAGGGAGCTAGATTGGACATTATTGCCAGAGATAAGCCTTCCTGAAACTCATCTATGGATTGTTTTTTCATATATAAACCATGAACCAGATTCTGGTTTTACTATCTGTGCATGTAAACGAAATGTGTTTCTTTTGTGACCATGTAACATAGTTTTTATAATAATATAAGGGTGTTATTCGAGTATGTTGTTTGACGTAGCTTCCTTCAAAATGGAAGGGCTTCAATGTGAGAGGCTTTGTTCAAAAGGAGTTTGAATCAAAGCCACTGGTTAAAAATCACGTTTGGTAAGGAAAATTACTAAAAGGATGCTCTGCACAGAATTTTAGGCTTGATGGATATTTTTGTCTTCTTAAAGAATGTGTAAGAGAAATTAAAAGATAATTTTATCATTTTAAAAGTTCTACTTAAATTTAGAACATGGTTAATTGTTTTCGTAAACGGTTTTTAAAGCTACCCCACAGCTACTTCACCAAAATGGGATTCCCAAGGTTTAAAGTCTCGAGATTGGGGATTGGACCTATTTCAGTCCGGACCGGCAATATCGCCTGTCTGGATCCAGAACAAAAGTGGACCGCCTTTTTTTAAAAAAACATTAAAAAAATAAATTGGATCGACGGTACTAGATCGTCCAATTTATAAATTTTAAAAAAACATCAGATCAGTTGTATTGGTCCGTACTGGTATCAGTTGTACCGGTCCGGTCCAGAGCCTCACGATACAACAATTGTACATCATGGCTTTGGGACTGGATCAGTCCTGGTCGATCCCTATACGGATTGGATTGAATTTGACCCTTGAGACCTTGGGGTTTCCTGAAGAAGCGCTTCCATTCAAACAACTTTTAGAAGTGTCGCCAAATACCCAAACATTGGAAAGGAAACCCTTTTAGGTCTAGGAAGGTCTTCTTGGCACTTAAGAAACTACGGCAAACAGAGCCTAAGGTTGTGTTTGCCGCGGCTTATATAAGTGCTTATTTCAGCTTGTAGCTTATTAAAACACTTTTTAAAATTAAAAGTGTGTTTGGTAACAGCTAATGGGTAAGTGATTACCCATAGGCAGTAGAGGAAAGTTATCCATAAGGAGAAGTTGTTGAGAACATCTTCCCTTATCACTCATGCGGGAAGCTATTTCTAAACTTTAGTAACATTTTACAATACCTATTTAACCTCTAAACTTTCATAAGCGACCAGCGCAGCAAGGGAAGAGAGGCTCGCTCTACAATTTATAAACTTTAATAATATTTTTATAATACCTATTTTACCTCTAAACTTTCATAAACACTTAAATAAATGTATTTACCAAATGCTATTTTCTTCGAGCAAGCAGTTTATTGTTGCTGTGGATAAGTGCTCTCATGGAGCTACTTTTCGAACTGAGTGCTTATCCAAAAGCACAAACCGAGACAAACGCAGCCTAAGAACGGTTTAATCGGGTCATATGTTTAACCCGCTCCATTGTCATCCCTGATCTAGAGGAGATGGTGCGCAGGATAAGACAATGACGCATGCAACTCCCTTCAAAAGCAACATGCGCAATTAGAGTCCCTGTATGAGAATCTGCACCGTATCCTCCATCTCTCTCTCTTCTGTTTTTTCTTTCTTGATTCATCAACATCTTCAATCCTTCTTTTGATTAGCAAAGATATCTTCATCAGCCCCTTAAAGAACATCATCTTCAATCCTTCTTTTGATTAGCAAAGACATCTTCATCAGCCCTTAAAGAACTGCACATTTGAAATTGGTATACCAACATCAATCTCTCAAGTATACCAACATCAATCTCTCAAGCTAAATCTCGTATCACCAGACACCCATTAGAGCAAAGCTTCCAATAATCAAATACCCATTTGGAAAAAAATAAAAAATTCAAACTCTCTCTCTTGTAAAGAATTGCACATTTGACATTGGTAGACCTTCATCAATCTCTCAAGCTAAATCTGGTATAATCAGACACCCATTTGAGCAAATCTTCCAATAATCAAATACCCATTTGGAAAAAAAAAATCAGAAGAAGCAGGTAATGGAGAACAACACAAACCAGCAAGCTCAGTCTTCCTCATACCAACCCAACTCCCATTTCATCATCTCCTACAGCAGCAACAGCAACTCCAGATGTTCTGGACATATCAACGGCAAGAGATCGAACAAGTCAACGATTTCAAACACCATCAGCTCCCATTGGCCCGAATCAAGTAGATCATGAAGGCTGATGAGGACGTCCGTATGATATCAGCCGAAGCTCCAATCCTATTCGCCAAAGCCTGCGAGCTCTTCATACTCGAGCTCACCATCCGATCATGGCTTCACGCCGAGGAGAACAAGAGTCGAACCCTTCAGAAGAACGACATTGCCGCGGCGATTACTCGGACCGATATCTTCGATTTCTTGGTCGATATCGTTCCCAGAGATGAGATCAAGGATGAATCTGGATTGGGGCTTGTTGGGGTACGACTAGTGGGGTCCCTTATTATTACCCTCCCATGGGGCAGCCGGCGCCGGGTGTTATGATCGGACGGCCGGCGGTTCCCGGTGTGGATCCGGGAATGTACGTCTCAGGCTTGGCAGTCTGTGTGGCAAGCAGCGGATGATGGATCGTAGGGGAGTAGAGGGAGCAGTGAACAAGCAAATTTGGATGGGCAGGGGTATGTGGTTCATCCTTCTGATTCATAGAGGGAAATGTGTTTGGAACACGAATTGTTATAGTTTTGGTTGTAGAAGCTCTTACAATGTGGAGAAATTAAGTTAATTTGATGTGGGGTTCTTACAAAATTGCTAAATTTATGTTGACTTGTTCTTTCTGGTTTATTTTGAATTTATTTGTTCTGTTTGATCTTTGCATTTCCGTGCCTGTTTCTGTTTCTGATACAATACTTGGCATAGTGTTTAAGCTCGGTATCGGATCGGGGATCGTCCCGGCCGATTCCGAGTTGGATTGCAGATTCAAACATGTCCAATTTTGTTTTTTTCTTAAAAATCATAAAATTTTTGAGGGTGTCCGATGATCCATATCCGATCTGACTCGTCCAAAACCGGAGAACTTTAACAATTTTCGGGATCAGCCGATTCGACTCGTGATCGGCTGATACTTAACACTATGATGCTTGTTCCTCTATTGCATGTATCAGAGTGTAGTAGAGAGTAGAGACTCCCCATTGAATTTAATCACTTCAAAAGCTGGTTTCTTGTGTGAAATGATCCAATCATGAATCTTCACAACTATTTACTATTCTAGGTTGGCTTTGTAAATTTTTTGCTCTAGTAAAATAACATCAACATGATTATTGTGATGAGGTATTATTTGTTGGTTTGAATAGTTAATCCGTTAAAAACTCGTTTGAATTAGAACAAACCAGAGTTGTGAGATGCAGCATAATGGATCTTCTTAATCACATTTTCTTTCTGGCGGGTGGGAAGGACCATGCCACCGGAGGAAATCCGTTAATTCTGCTGAAATTCATCAGGTATCGGCTAAAGTTACACTTTATGCCTATGTTATATGACACTTCCCTTAGCTGTCGAATTTCGTGTCCATACGTAATAAAAATTAAAATATATAGCCGTGTCCTCGAATCTTGTTTTTTTTTTTATGGTTTGCCAAATTCGACACCTTGTACCCGTGTCGGATTCTGACGCAAGTACCCGTACCTATGCAACATAGCTTTATGCTAACTCAGTCGAACTGAGTCAACCAGTCTTGATATTGGTTCACATTTTTTTATTTTTTATTTTGTGTATCATTAGCCCCAGGTAGATTTAGCTATAATTTGATTATTGGTGTTTATCTTTCAAAGCTGTAGGTATCATAATTAGAAATTAATGTAGGCAGTGACCAAAACATGGATCATATCTTCCATTTCTTAATCATTTTGTTGTAACTTATTATCTTTTTTTTTGCCTTTTGAACTTCTAGGATGTCTATTAGAACCTGTTTACGACACAAAGCATGCTAATCACACGCGCGCGCACACACACACAAAAAGTTAAAAATGGGAATAAAAGAAGAAGATGAAGCTACCGACTAGCAGTGGTGTCCATAACGGGGCTGCTGCTTGCTGATTGTTAATGCCCATGAAAGCAGCATGTTAACCACAATAGTTCTTAAATTCTTCTGAAAGGCTGAGCTGCCGTTTGATAACTGTTATTATCTTCTCTGGTGAGAACTCTTTTCCAATGTCTTCTAAGTACATGATTCCAAATTTGTAAGGAGATTCTGCTATCTATCATTTTTGTCATGTATGCAACTGGCACACGTTTTTTCAGCATTATTCTTATAAGACAATATTGATATAGATTCTTGTTTTCAGTTATTTATCAATTATTCATGAAGCGTAAATACATTGATCTGTGTATTTTCTTGTATAGATGAACACACTATATTGCCTCTGATGTAATGTGGTTCTTATGAATAGAGCAAGCTGAACCTTTGACATGTTATGCTATTTTAGACCATACTTTCCTGGCAGCATCTTTATGCGAGAAACAGGAAGAGAAAAATTGCGGGTACCTGAGGAATATGGGTTTTTTTACCAGCTAGCAATTAGTCCAGAAACAGAAACGAATTGTCGATTTGATGAGCATAATCATCTGTTGGGTTAGCTCTTAGTTGACAATCTCTGTGATGGGAAGAATGAAGGCTTCGTTTAGACTATGTGCTGTTTATACTGTAGTTATCATTGTGTAAAAGAATCAGGCCATACATCATTTATTGCGAAACATGAAAAGTTGTAAGCTCTTTTAGCTTGCTCTATATAAGTGCTTAGATCATATTTCACAAATAGTTATCAATGGATCAGATTTTGCCATATAGCACATCATCAAGACAACACATGACATGTTTACATGGAAGCTTCGATGTGGTCATGATTACTGCCCATTATTACACATCTCAATGTAGAGACATGAAGGTGGTAGTTATCATGACCATTCTCACATGCACATTATGAAGATGACACTTGACAGTGTCTTTTGTAAGTTTCTAAAGTAGTTTCTATAACTACTTATATGTGACAGGAAGAGAAAATTTCAATTCAAAGAAGAAATGCACGGACTTAGAAGCAAGGAAACGTGATTGAGGATAGTGAGCCAGGTGTCAACAAATCAAGAGAAATAAACCACCCACTATCCCAAAATCGTCAGATGGTTGCCATAATGGGCTATAAAAGAGAGACTGGCTGAAACGAGAAAAGTCTCCACAACATCAACAAAAAATCAGTCAAAGAACTCCATAGTTTCTTAAATTTAGATTATCAGTAGCCTAGCTTAGCATAAGATCCCCAGCGATCGCCAGTAAACTATTAGCTCCTGGAAAGATCCTACTACACTTACTTCTCGCTTTGGACTGAGTTTCTCGCAGAAGATCCCTCCAGTCGGCCAAGAAGGAATCCTAGTTGGAGACTCACAGAGACCCCCTCATGTTAGTCCCTTACATGCTGACTCATGCAACGTGAAGTAGTTTAGTCACGATCCGCGATTAGAGCCTAAGGAATGGCCAGAGGTTTTGTGTTTTTCTTGTTACTACTACTTCGTCTTGCCAAAATATGAAGTTTTTATCTTTCTAAGTTGTGTATTCACCCCCTGTTCTGCTTGTTCTAATATAAAGAATGTCATTGATTGCGTAAAATCAGATTTTCTGGATCATCCACTGGTCCTTCGAGATCGTGAACTATACAATCGTCTGACTTACAATCGGTCACACATCGACCGATTTATCGTAACCATCAAATTACGCAGTTTGACTCATATAACTTGTCTTTCAGGTGAACTTGCAAAAATTCTAGCATGCCCGCGCACGCTTCGGCCCCACGACCGAGAGCAAGAAACGATCACTAACTGGGAAACAGGTCGGAGTTGGCTTTCCGGACCAACATCTTTTTGGCAAGCCCGGTGGGACGCATATGGTGAAGCTAAATGGTACTATCCTCTCCATTCAATGATAGAGTGTTGGCAGTTCTACAAAATTTAAATCATACCATAACAAGAATGAGTGTAGATTTGAGACGCACTCACGTGACCATGGCAGAAGGATTCAACAGAATTCTTTCTGAAATAGAATCCGTGATGAGACGAGAAAATAATTTTGCCGGAGAAAGTGAAAACTCGGCCAGAAAGAATGTTAGTAAGAATGGAGTAACTAGAATACTTTTTGAGATGGAATCCTTGATTAAACGCGAAAATAATTCGGCCGAAGAAGGTGAAAACTCGGCCAAAAGGAATGTTAGTGGGATTGGAATATTCAACCCCATTGAGCAACCACAAACCACATTGAGTGTTTCACCAACCAGGCCTAATCCTCCAAGGTCGGTTCGACCAGTAAACGACCGGAAAAAGCCACTCGGCCATAAAGTCAGGTACGGACCAACGAAGGAAGGACTAACATTGAAACACAGGCACCCAGACCGGTCAGAGGAATGGAAAGGGAACAGGAGTACCACTGGGTTGATGAGGCAGTGGCCAACATGCCAACCTGACGGTTATCTCGACCGTCATACCGCAAACCATATTTTGACTGGGTAGATAGTAATACCGCGTCAGTCGAAATACTAGGCCAGACCATCTCGAGTACTGAGGTAGGATCACTATCCACTTCGTTTAATAATAGAGTTCTGATGGCTCTACAAGCCATAAACCATACTGGCCGAAATTTAAGCTATGGTGGTCGAAACATTCCGCCTAGGGGGAAATCTACTCCTTAATTTCTATGGTCGAAACAACATTTTGGCCTGCCGAAATCACGGTCGATTGACCTTGCCCGGGGGGCAATCTACTTAAGATGAAGACTACGCATTTCTACTGCCGAAATAACATTCTGGCCGACTGAAATCACGGTCGGTTGACCTCGCTCGGCAGGCAGCTCAAGCTTGGCCTACGGAGGTATAGTCGAAGAAGGCCGATATCCATCAAAATATCATCGGCTAACCTTTTTCATTCACCTCTTGGACATTTTCCTACACATGCGTCAAATATCCAAAGGCGGGGGACAATGTTTAGGCCATATTTCACGAATAGTTATCAATGTATCAGATTTTGCCATATGGCACATCATCAAGATGACACATGGCATGCTCACATGAAAACTTCAATGTGGTCATGATAACTACCCATCATTACACATCTCAATGTAGAGACATGGAGGTGGTAGTTATCATGACCACTCTCACATTACACATTATGAAGATGACACTTGGGAGTGTCTTTTGTAAGTTTCTAAAGTAGTTTCTACAACTACTTACATGTGGCAGGAGGAAAAAATTTCAATTCAAAGAAGAAATGTACCAACTCAGAAGCAAGGAAACGTGATTGAGGATAGTGAGCCAGGCGTCAACAAATCAAAAGAAATAAACCACTCACTATCTCCAAATTGTCAAATGGTTGCCATAATGGGCTATAAAAGAGAGACTGGCCGAAACGAGAAAAATCTCCACAACATCAACAACAAATCAGTCAAAGAACTCCATAGTTTCTAAAATTTAGATTATCAGTAATCTAGCTTAGCCTAAGATCCGCAGCGATCGGCAGTTAACTATTAGCTCCTGGAAAGATCCTACTACACTTACTTCTCGCTTTGGACTGAGTTTCTCGTAGAAGATCTCTCCAGTCGACCAAGAAGGAATCCTAGTTGGAGATTCACGACGACCCTCCTGTTAGTCCCTTATATGCTGACTCGTGCAACGTGAAGTAGTTTAGTCACGATCCGCAATCAGAGCCTAAGGAACGGCCAGAGGTTTTGTGTTTTTCTTGTTACTGCTACTTCGTCTTGCCAAATTAGGACGTTTTATCTTTCTAAGTTGTGTATTGACCCCCTGTTCTGCTTGTTCTAATATAAAGAGTGCCATTGATCGCGTAAAATCAGATTCTCTAGATCAGCCACTGGTCCTTCGAGATCATGAACCTTACAATCGTCTGACTTACAATCGGTCACACATCGACCGATTTATCTTAACCATCAAATTACGCAGCTTGACTCACATAACCTATCTTTCAGGTGAACTTGCAAAAATTCTGACACGCTCGTGTACGCTTTGACCCCATAACCGAGAGCGAAGAACCACGAATCGACCGGAAAGCAAATCGGAGTTGGCTTTCCAGACCAACTAACATGAGAACCACGTTACGGAAAACTTGACCCGGGAAGGACTTCTTATTCATACCAATCTTTCGTTTCTCGGAGAACTACTAATTCTACCGAAAGGGTAATGTGTTGATGTCAGAATAGATTGAATCACAATGAATTGAAATGTAGTGGATCTTTTGCTGGATTTACATGCATTTGAATTTTACTTTATAGAAATTTAGTGGTTATATGTGCAGGTTTTAGGTTAATTCTTTTTGAGTTATGCTACCTTATACTGCATGCAAACTTACTGCAATGCAGAACATTGGTCGGGTAATATTAGATTCAGTAACTTGCCTAAAACCTTTTGAGAGTATCACTCACCAGTGTTTTTTTTTTTTTTTTTTAAATTTATTTTTAATGCAGGTGGTTGAGGGATATTATCTTAGCCCTCGAATATTCACCGAATTGGAACACTGACATATATGTCTTCTAAATAAATCCTTACATATCTTTCTAAAATTGTCATCTAGAACTGAATGGTTTTGATAAAAATGGTTTTTAAGTATGTGGGTGAATTGAATTTTGGCTTTTCATATGATCACAGAAGTCGGATTGAATTAGTTTCTAGTTGATGAACTTAGTTTCTAGTCAGTGATTCAAGGATGGAAACAGTTTCAACACAAGTTATCTTATGGATTTTGAATATTTAAAGCTATGAAAGTTTGTGGAAAGCCGACGGACCTTGGTTGAAATGCTCTACCAAGGAGGTGTGGGAATAAAACTGGTGTAAAGCACTGCCATTTTACCTGCTGAGAGAAGAAAAGGTAGTGGTTAGTTTGGTTGTTTTCTCGGCTATTATAGTAATCTGATCTTATAACACACAAGTTCAAACTTTATGATGCTTCAGAGGAAAGAAGGATTATTGCCCAAGTTCCAAAAGCTAAAACGGATTCCAATTCTGGGTGAGGTTGATTCTGGTGTTCCCTTTGGCTTGATGTTACATTCTTTCATCCTCTTAGTAGTCTTTGTTGTTGTCTCATGAAGCTATTTGTTGTTGTCTCATGAAGCTAGGCAACTGAATTGTGAATGAAGCATTGTGATGTTTGTTTTATGACTGCAGATTACTGGGCTTGCAGGTGCTGCTTCTCAGACTTTTAATTAGTACATATTTTTACCATGTTTTCTCCTTCTTTTCTGCAAAGAATTACAAATGTAAGCTTTCTTATAGTCTGATTCTTCTTGTTTTCTTGTTATAAATTTGGCCTGCGTCGTTCAATTACAGAAGTTCTGTGTGAAGCTTATATGTGCAACTGCAACCATAATGTAGCTCCGGTTCCACCGATCCTGGTGGTTGAATCAGTGGGGTTACCTCTTGAATATAGCAGGACACTACTGTAATTGCACTTCTGACCTAACCAATTCATTGATACAGACTCTCTTCAATGGATGAACTGTTTCTTTTATGTAGAATTTCAGTACTGGATATGTGGGACTTTTTGTTCATTACAGTAAATGTTTGCTCATGTTATTATTTTTTCTAGTTCTCAATTATATTAGTTTTTTAAGTGTTTATGATCTGTTTCTAGTTTTTTTTTTTTTTAATATATAATTATAATTATTATTTGGTTTTATTTTATCCACTTGGGTTCTGATCTTAATTGTGCATTTGCCATGACTTGGGATCTTGAGCTCCAAACCTTACACATTCCTAGTAGGGGTGTCAATTGGTTCGGTCTAACCCGAAAACTGAACAAACCAAACCAAAAAGTCGGTTTGATTGTTTTTTTTTTTTTTTTAATTTTAATTTTTGTTTGGGTTGGTTGTGGTCTAGAAATTAAAAAACTGAATTAATTCGTTTGGTTTATGATCAAGGCTTCGACTAAACCTATAATTGAACCAAAAAAATTGAAGTAGATTATATGTATATATATATATATATATATATATACCATACTGGGTTCTTGAGCTTCAAACCTTGGACATTCCTAGTAGGGGTCTCAAATGGTTCGGTCTAAACCAAAACCTGAACAAACTAAATTGAAAAAGTCGGTTTGGTTTTTATTTTTTTTGATTTTGGTTTGATTGTAGTTTAGAAAATAAAAAACCGAATTAACTTGGTTCAGGGTTAAGGCTTCGATTAAACCTAATTGAACAAAAAAATATTGTATATGTGTATGAAAATAGGTGAAAAACCATTTTTTTGGTTTTTGTTTTGCTCATTGTAATTTGGTTTGGTTTACGATGTTTTGCAACGGTTTGGTTCGGTTTTCGGTTTAGTGCAATGTAATTTGGAATCATCCAAATCACATTACAGGAATGATGGCATCACAATCTGGATCGCAACGATTGTTGGGAAATCCTCTGATGCTGATGGGCAATGAATAATCTACGGTTAGTGGGCACCGTAAAGATGTTCTTATAAACTAACGGTCTTGATCGCTTTTGAGTCAATCGAAAATACACCAATCAAAGAGACGCTGTATTGATGAAGTAAGACATATCATATAAATGTACTCCCCTTGATTGGGGTCATGGCGCAAATATATTTTTGGTCAGGAACATAGTGATTTATAAAAGAGCTACCTTTTGGGCATGTGTGGTGGGTGGTTTTATGAATAATTATCAAAGTATAATATTACTGACGACGGGAATTTAAATCAACGAGTGATTTAATCTCGTCTTTAGAAAAACTAAATAGTCAAATTTGTGAATCGTTTAACACCAGTCGTATTGTTTAGTACCGGTCGAATCAGGTTAAGAAAAATAGTGGGTCAAAGAGCTAGAGATTCTTTAACCTTAGGACTCTAATTGAGATTATAACTGAGCCTTTTGCAAACTGTTTACGTACCCAAACAAGAATCAAGTAAGACGTAGCTCAAAATCTGAGAATTTAGTCAGAGGTCTCTCCCTTCTGTGATTTCTCATCCTCTCTGAATGAGGGAAGTGAGCTAGTATTTATAGCTTTTGGAAGAGAATTAATTGCAGTTAAAATTTTCAACCACCGTTTCTGACGGTGGTTAAAACATTCGCCTGAGGTAGTATGCATTATGTACCCCAGTCTCTTAGGTGGAACAATCACAAGTTGTTTAGATAATTACAAGTTTGCCACTGAGAAACCGTGACACGGTCTATAACCCCCAATACAACTAAGTGTTGGCGAGCCTCACGACCCCTCGATATGGGCGTTGGCGATCAGTAAATATAAGTGGTAATGAAAGCTGTTTAACCTTGGCGTCATCGAGACTGTTTAGTCTTGGTGCGATCGAGGCTACTAATCTTAGTACTTTTGAGGTCCTTGAAATTTAACACTTTTGAGACTATGTGACCTTCTATGTCTTTGAGGTTCCTTCTAAACAAAGATAGTATTTCCTTGTACATCTTACAGCATCGCTTTAGACGGAGCTAGTATCACCTTCTACGTCTAAGAGCATCGCTCTAGAAGGAGGTAGTATCACCTTCTATATCTTATAGCTTCGCTTTAGACGGAGGTAGTATTGCCTACAATGTCATTAAGACTTTCTCTAGACGAAGGTAGTATCATCATGCTTCAATGTATGTGTCACCTTCTACGTCGTTGGACGTTGCTCTAGACGGAGGTAATATTGCCTACGACATCATTGAACGTTGCTCTAGACGGATGTAGTATTGCCTACGACATCATTGAGACTCTCTCTAGACGGAATCGCCTACGACGTCATTGAGACTCGCTCTAGACGAAGAAAGTATCACCTACGACGTCATCGAGCATCGCTCTAGACGGGGGTTGTATCGCCTACGACATCATCGGGCATCGCTCTAGACGGAAGTTGTATCGCCTACGATGTCATCGAGCATTGCTCTAGACGGAGGATGTCTTGCCTACAACGTCATCGAACATCATTCTAGATGGAGGAAGTATCGCCTACGACGTCATCGAGCATCGCGCTAGACGGAGGAAGTATCGATGTATTACACCTTCTAGGGCTGTCTCTTCTTTTAGATGTGAATTCATATCAATGTGTCGACGTCTTACATCGTTCAGGGTTGTTGTCGTGCCCCGCTCTTCCGGACGCACGCGTGTCAACACGAGTGACGTCTAGGATGCCCAGGCATGACCTTCACCCTCCAATATTACTAATCATTACAGATTCAACTCGAGGGTGGAAGTCAACATATTCTCATCATCATATTAAATATCATTTAACACAATAAATGATAACTGCGGAATTAAACAAGATCGATAACCTGAATATCTCAATACATCCATACAGCATTTAATCATAATAAA
>JAUPMG010000017.1:16391343-16402814 GCA_031762675.1 Pachysandra terminalis | reverse complement strand
ATGTAATTTCTCGCGGTTTCGCTCATTTCGAGATTTCTTGGTTGGTGGAGACTTGTAAGGTTCTACCATCTTGAAACCTCCAGATTTTCCACCCTTCATTATAATACTGCAATGACCATCATCTGCTGAGCTGTTATCGAGATCGAGGAAGCTCCATCTGCAGTGGAACAAATGGCATCCAAGCATCTCCATTCAAACTTGCTATACAAATCATGAAGGGTGTGCCCAAAATAATTGGGAAGAAAAATCATACATGAAAAGGAAGGAAATAAAGTCTCTCAAGCATGAAGCACAAAGGGAATGTATTTGCCAGATATTTTGTACAACTCAAAAATAGTTGAAACAACAAAACTGAAATGCAATGCCAGTTGACAGTGAACCATGAGTTCTCAATACCATAACAGATCTTTTTCCCTTTCAATGAGTGCCATCAACTTGCTATGTTTCTCAATGTCTGCTACTGGCTAGACTTAATCCCGAAGACACACATGATTGCAGGATAGTTATGTTAGCATGAAATTCTCTTAAGATTTATCAGCATTGAGCATGATTATAAGCAGACTTGAACACAACTTCTAAAAGAAATGAAGATGCAGTCAGAAGAGTCAAAATTGAAAGAACCTTGATATTGACACTGGTATAGCTACCAAAGGAAAGGCCACATATTTGGTAGTTGGCTTCACCTAAGAAGAATGAAAATTGAAGCTTCTTGCTCAAGAGGACTCAAAGAACAGTTAGCAGAACTGTTTTTGTCACTGCACCAAGCAAACAGCTAACTTCTTTACTTGTACCGATCGATATACATAGCATTTTTAGAACGAAATAGAAACACAAGGACAAGCCGAAGTGTTTATAGGTGACATCGTAAAAGGCATGTTCTTGAAAACAAAAAACTCAAATAATAACAACATGCTGAGAGGGTATTGGCATGTTAGGCTTATGCAATATCTTGGTCTTGAGCAGCAGACTTGCATAATAAATAGCCATAGGCCTCCTCCAGATCGATACCACGATTAAAATTCATGCTCATTTATAATAGAATAGTAACCAAGAACAGGTAAAACATATCCAGGACCCCTAACACCACACTGTATTCCTACTTGTAATTTTTCTGCAACACATGTCAACATTGGTACAATAAACATCACTTGTAGATTTCCAAGAAAGAGGAAGCAGGTAGGAAAAGAAATCAGTCAATTTTGATTATGATTAGAGAACTATTATGCAGCTGGAACAGTTGGGTGTGAAGAAACTAAACCAACTAAGATTCCTCCTTCCCTAAAGAATTGGGTCAGCATCATGTCTCACTCCACCTCTCCAGCCTTTTGGGTGGTGAAGTAAGGTTTATTTTAACAACACCCATTTTATAGAGACTATACAAGGTGTGGCATATAATCAATATGCATATGCATATAGGTAGGTATATCTAATGAATGATGTAGGCATGCTTATAAGTACACGCAAGGCATGATATTTTAAGAAGTTTCCCTTATCTTGAAGTTTTTGTCTTTTTTTACAAGAAATATTGCAAAGAAGAGAAAATTTCTATTTCTAAATGTGCAAGAATTTCCTTGAAATTGAAATCTAAAACCATGGTAATATTGTCCAGCCACTCAATGGCATCAAGTGGCCAACTCCATGGTATGGGCCCATACAACAAGCGACCTATGCCAGGGAAGAATGCATTCCAATAAAGAAAATGCGGATATCATGTTAAGATAGGAAATCTTAATGACATCAAAATTATATATATCAATATCCCCTCTTTATGGATAATTAATCCTAGATAATGAAATGGATTGCTTTTTGGAATCTCTTGATTCTCAGTTGTTCTGCTACTTCACCTCTACTATTGTTTGTGCTAAAGTTTTTTTTTTTTGATCAATGATTGTGCTAAAGTTACACTTCATGTACTCGATCTTAATTCAACTTATTTTAAAACCTTTTGATTCCAAGGTATCTCTCCAAACTCTAATTTTTTATTTACTCCCTCTCTAGTTTGGTCTACCAAAACAAAATCATTTGCAAAAAGCATACACCAAGGCACATCCTCTTGAATACGAGTAGTCAATTCATCCATCATTAAATCAAAAAGATAGGAGCTCATAGCTGACCCTTGATGTAAACCTATCTTTACTAGGAACTCACTTGTTTTACCACCCCCTCATACATGTCTTTAGTAACCTCGATGTATCTGACTGATACCCTTTTCCTGTCCAAAACACACCAAATTAACTCTCTAGGGACTCTATCATATGCATAGGATGAGCGCTGATGAGATGAAGATATTGAGATTGATGTGTGGAAAGACTAGGAAAGATAAGGTGAAGAATGAAAATATCCGAGGGCGTTTAAGTATGGCTCAAATAGGAGATAAGATAAAAGAAAGTAGGTTAAGATGGTTCAGGCACATAAAGCAAAGACCCAAAACAGATGTGGAGTATAAGGGAGAAATCGTTGAAGGATCTAAGAGAAGGAGATGAAGACCCAAAGAAACTGGATAGAATCAATCAAAAAGGATTTGGATACTCCCAATTTGATTGAAGATATTGCTTTTGACAAATTGGGATAGAGGAACAGGATTCTTGTTGCCAACCCCAACTAATTGGGAAAAGGTATTTAAGGGATGATGATGATACATATATATATATGTGTGTGTGTGTGTGTGTGTGTGTGTGTGTGTGTGTAGGGGTGTACAAAAGGCCGTGCCCGTACCAAAATTTTGGCAATCCAGGTTCGGCACAGCACGCGACCTGTGGCATGGCTGGGCCGTACCGTGTAACCTGTCTTAGGCCACAGGCAACTTCGTGCCCGTGTCGTGCAGCAGGCTGTAAAACCCAGATGCAGCACGGCTTATGAATCAGGCCGACACCCGGGTGGTCCGGCATGTTGTACACCTTTATGTGTGCGTGTGTGCCTATCTCTATGTTCCATGACCATTATCAGGAGACTCCTCGTCCCCCTTCATGTCAATCCGATCGTACCACATGACTCATGGTTTCACGGATCGGCCGATACTAGTCCGGACCGGGACCGGGACCGTACCATATCAGTCCAGTTCCAACCCGCGATATAAAGGATTTATCACTGGGTTATGGACCGGCAACCGGTACCGCCGGTCCGGCGACCGGTTCCGGCAGTCCGACGACCGGTCCCACCGATTCGTCGGTCCGGCAGCCCGGCGACCAGTCTTGCCGATTCGGCGACCGGTCCGGTGACGGTCTGAATTTTCTTTTATTTTTTTGCTTTTTGTACCGGACAGGATCGGTCCGATCTCCGGTTCCGGTTTGTTAAACCTTGACATGACTTCCACCTTCTAGTCAGATTTTTGTATGGACCCACAAACACATAACACAAGGGGTTTTGTAGATGAGCCCAAACACATAACCAATGGGCACTAAACTCGCAAAAGCAGTGGGTTCAACTGCACATAACACAAATGAATGACAGTTATTAGTCAGTAAACTCATATAAGAAGGCAACTGCTATGCAACAGTACCACCATGTTTCACACTTAAAGCTCCTTAAAGTAGGTAGAACCTGATTAACTGATTCTGATGTATTTCGTGAGTTCATCTTACATGAAAGCATTTTCTATATTAGCCAAACAGTTGGTCAAAGTGATAATGTAGACCCAATTTATCAACATATAGATCTGGCCAGTCCTGGACCTATCACATATTTCCGACTGCTGGAGGAAGAAATAGCTAGTTAACTTGACTTAAATACTGGAGGACTAAGACACCAAGATACAGTTGAATCAAACTCTTAGGAAACTATTTCACCTAAATCTCTGACCAAAGAATCCAAAATATGCAAACAAGTTATTTAGTTGCATAAGTATTTGAAGAGAAACCAGTTATTCCCAAATTAGTTTAAGGGTGTGATAATCCAGGAAAACAAAGCACGAGGCTTAAACAGCTATGGTTTTTATACATGTATATTTAGCAACCATAGTAACTCCCCCAATGTCGTTGTATATTGATACATCTTTTGGGCATTGTCGGTCCCAGGCCCAGGCAAAAGAGGGTTGCGTCAGGTTGGCTGCCCGCGTAGAACTTTTGCTAAATCTTAGACATGAATCTCGATGATGATAGTTAGCAATCATAGTAATAATACTATGTATTATTCTACTACTTTTGGCCTCAGGGTTTCAATCATGTGTGACAATGCACGTCACTTTGTTACCAAATAAAATTTCCAATCTTAAAGGGCTGCTTTGTGTTATATAATGAGTCCCAAGTTTATTCTGTGCTTATAATATCCATTTCTAAATGTTTTCTGAAATCCTGTTATTTCCTTGAACATCTTTAATTTTATGTAATTTCCATATATTTCTATAGGCTTCCACAAATTACTTTCACTTCCAAAGGGACTGAAGTAGACACCAAAATTAAAACCTTGAGCAGGTCCAAAGGTGAGCTCGAATTGGAAGGATTTGAATATCCTGCTGAAGCTGATTTCTTTTTGTTGTGGAGGGGTGTACAATGTAGATAACTAGATGGGTCAGGGGCCCCAACTCATGAGACATGTCATCAAACCACATCATGCATGAGCAAGGGTGTCCATGCACCATGTATATCTTAGCTATGCTTTGAACGTACTAAGAAGAGATGCTTAACCACAAAAGAAAAAAAAAAAGATAATGAACCTTAACTCC
Organism: Pachysandra terminalis; assembly: GCA_031762675.1. Classification (NCBI taxonomy): domain Eukaryota; kingdom Viridiplantae; phylum Streptophyta; class Magnoliopsida; order Buxales; family Buxaceae; genus Pachysandra; species Pachysandra terminalis. The sequence goes on along the minus strand of JAUPMG010000017.1, from coordinate 16,398,154 downwards.
ATCCATATTCCATCTATATAGTACCTGTTGGCTGGCACTAGCTCCTCCACTTCTATATACAGGGTGTTGAGGCACTGCTACTGGACAGAGAAACTTAAATCTCATCCAATGCACCAAAAATAAATTAGAAATTTTAATAAATATAATTACAGAGATGGACATTTTTCCATGAATTTACCACTGACAAACTTGTCTATTTGGACTGGCAAATCTTTAATAACAAAACTACTAAAGTTTTCACACCTCTTTCATTTAGATGATAAATTAAATTAAAAAATGAACTTATTACACGATGTTACTCAAGATCCCAAATCCAAAAAGGTACAAAAGCAAGAAAATAAAATTGTTTTGATAAAAAAGATTGACAAATTCAAGACAAAAAAATAATATCACATTTGACACTTAATGGTTAGTAATCAATCCCTTTGGGAAAATATTTGGAAAAATGTCAAAAGCAATATCAAGGCTTTGGAGATAATCATGGACAATGGTGTCAAAATTTACATAAAAGTCCAGATGTGGGGAGTCGTTTTAAGATATGTAGAAATAGAGTGGAATTATCAACAGATCAAGACTAAAGATCTTTTGTGAGTACGACATACTACAAAGAACAATTAAATGGTGTCAAGTTAGCTTTAGGGATGATTATAATGTCCTACTTAGTAGTTACCTTATGATGTGTAACAAGACAGCTAATAGACTCATGCTCTCTTGCATATAATACAAAAGGAGGTGAGAAACATCCTAGAAGGCATATCACAAGTATTAATCTCACTAAGATCAACAGTTCAACATAAAAGGATTGGATCTTTCGGAAACAATTGGTTCCATAAAGTATTAGACACTCGACAGGAATGGCATAAAATTACAAGGTGAAGAGGTTAGGAGTTTTCAAAAACATAGAGGATGACGTACCATTCTATTAAAGAGACTACATTTTTTGAGTCGGCTCCAACAAGAGAACCAATAAGTTTTCCTCACATCTCCACACAAGGTAAGATTTCTAAAAGCTCTCCCACCCTCCCACACACAAAAAAAATGAGAACATTTTGCTATCTTAGGCTTACATACTTAATTGGGAGGTCATTATTGCTTCATTTTCCAAATAGGGTGGATCAAGAGAATCCTATATGTCATAGATTCTCACTATCTAAATTGTCAATTATCTTTTCAATTGACTACTTTTAATACTCACTGTGACTATACGTTCTTTGTATTCAGTAATTTTTCTGATAAAAATGTTATAAATCTACATAAAAAATGACCAACCTTTCCATTAAAGTCTTATATCCAAATATTTCCTTTAGCACAAGATTGTTCTTTCACTTGCTTCTTCTACTTCCATTTCATATAAATAACCTAACTTCTGAAGCTAACATCACATATTGTTATATTATGTGAAGTAGTCCTGCAGTTCAAAAAAGCCTCTTACAACATTTCAATTGATGATTTATCAATATGTCATACAGTTAGAAAAGTCCACAGAACGGATCCAATTTAGGCTGCGTTTGGCCCGGCTTCTATAAGTACTTATTGCAGCTTATAGCTTATATAAGCACTTTTAAAAAATAAATATGTGTTTGGTAGTGCTTATGGGTAAGTGCTTACCCATAAGTACTTGAGGAAGGCTACCTATAAGGAGAAGCTGCTCTTAGTGCTTATGGGTAAGTGCTTACCCATAAGCACTTGAGGAAGGCTACCCATAAGGAGAAGCTGCTGAGAGTAGCTTCTCCCAAGCTCTTATGCATTAAGTTATTTCACAACTTTAGTAATATTTAAAATACCTATTTTACCCCTAAACTCTCATAAACACTTAAATAAATGTTATTTTTAAACTTAAGTAATATTTTTATAATAGCTATTTTACCCCTAAACTTTCATAAGCACTTAAATAAATGTATTTACCAAACACTATTTTCTTCAAATAAGCAGTTTATTGTTGATGTGGATAAGTGCTCCCATTGAGCAACTTATCCAATGAGTGCCTTGTCCATAAGCACAAGCCGGGTCAAACGTAGCCTTAATTTCCTTGCTAGAAATACAATTTCAATTTAATGAAGTAGTCCCGAGGTGACTTGCAAATGCTCATTAAGCTTCAGGACCTGTTTGATGATGCTGGAAATTGTCCTCTAAGTCAACATTAGTGTCCTTAAATATAATATGTATGAATCAAAAGAATAACTACTCACATAAGGTAAATGTCCCCACATGAAGAACACACACACACACACACAAAGCAGTAGCTTAATTAATATCTAACCATTTCCATGATGAGTGAAAAAGAACATTTTTTTAAACTTTAGAGCCTCTGAAGCTGGGTTTTCCACATCAGGTTTCTATGTAATAGTGAACTATTGCACGATTCCCTTGCAGTTTGCACATCAAGGTTACATCTTCTCAATATCCAATACCTCAATCTTTTTATTAATTTCATTTTACCCATTAATTTTATGTTGTTGTTGTTATTATTGTGGAAGGTATGCAGCAGTAGTGATTAGTGCATTAACAAGAGAGTTCTTAAAGATATTTGAACTTAGGCTATGGTATCAATTATCAACACTTCCAATATCCAATCAAAGAAATATATATAACTTTTCGGCTATAAACTGTGGATGATGAGGCTTGTTCATGTCATACTGATTAAATATAAGTCTAACGGAAGAAAAGAAAGAGGTATAATGGGATCTAAGCAAGCGTCAGAGCATTTTACCCATACAAAAGGGTGTCAAAGAAAAGAAAATAAAATCAATTAATCCACACCAACAAATCGAATTGAAAAGGGAAAGAGAGCCGCTAGGTGATAACATGACTCATACCGCCCGCAATTTCCAACCTGACCCGCCATCCCGCCCAAACCCACCAGGTTTTAAACAGGTTCATCTTGGCATGCTATGAGGCGATATAACCCTTAGGTTAACCTGAATCCGCTACCCAACAGCTTTGGGTTGGGATATCCTAGTGACTTTGATATGTTATATGAACCTGACCCAATTATACCCCAGCTCGAATCCATTTATCACCACCTCTAGTGACACATATGACTCCTCTTTCCCACGACCGTGTGTTCCCTCACGTAACTCACTTCACATGCCAAATTTCAGCATGAAGACATCCACCACGAAGAAAAAAAGCAATTGCCCTGAATCTAACATCTTATTTAATTAGATTCCAAAAGATACTAAGATAGCCGATCACTATCATTCACAAAGAAAACTTCGAATACATAGAACGTAGGTGGATGCAAGGGTTGTCCATGTGACCTAACTGGCGTTCTTTTATCGGATGGACGAGTCTGCATTAGCCACATCATCCATGTCACCAGAAAAATTAATCTGGTGAGGCAAGTCATAAATTCTGTTTCCACACATTAAATGCCAACAGTAACTCAATTCACCTTCATAGTTAAGGGACACACAACAACAACAACAACAACAACAACAACAAAAATGCCATCTGAAGCAACAAAATAATATAATACTCAAACATCTGAGCATCCAAAGACAAAATTGAGAAAAGCAGAAACAATTGCGAAAATCAGGAAAATCTGAAAGGGAAAGGGAAATAGAATTAAAAATTTCATCCACACGAGAGTAACTGGAATTAATCCGCATTTGAGGCCAATCAAGCACAAATGTTCATAAAATCCATATCAGAATAACAAACACCAAAATGAAATGCCACCACAACCATAGACCTTATATCAATTTTCTATACATAATCAGAACAAATCCTCCAAATCAACAGAATAATTGATAAAAAAAACCACCTTCTCTTTGTTTTTGCAGATCAATATTTCAAACCGATACCTATAATCACCAGGAAAACAATAGCGAACACAAAGACTAAACAAATCAAAAGGACATAGAACTTAAGACGAACAAGAACAAGCAAATTGATCAACGAGAAGACAGAAACAGAACTGAAATTAGGGAAAATTATCAAACCGAAACAAAGAATTACAGTGAGAAGTCGCAAAACAATTAGAAAGAAGAGAAACAGGAACGATGAGAAACCTAAGCTGCTGCTGCTGCTGCTGCTGCTGGGATAGGTGGTGGTGGTGGTGGAGATAATATGGAGGCGAGCCGTAGAGTTCCCAAAGCTCCTGAACCTGTCCGATTAGCTGCCTAAGCATGGCCAGGCCGTCCATGTCCCGCCTTCTCCGCTCTCTCCAACCCAGGCAGTACCCACTCTTGTCTCTTTCTCTCCTCTTTTCTTCCCCTCTTTTTCTTCTCTTTCTCTACCTTCTCTCTTGCTTTCTCTACATTTTCCCTCTCTTCTTTTTCCACGTCAGCAGGCGCTTTATGATTATTATATAGGATTAATTACTTAGACGACCCTGTAATTTAACCAAAATACACGAACATCTCTTTGAACCTTTTTGTTAATGTCAGAATTACCTACCTTCTTTGCCTAAACCACATTGATATTGGGTGCAATGGTAGGTGACAAATATTTAGATTAAGACAATTTTATCTATTATTATTTTGTTTTATTTGATTAATCTATTGATTGCTCCCTTTTTTTTTATATAAATTTCATATTTTTTTAAGATTCAAAAATAATAAATCTAGTACATATCGGTTTGGTTCATTTTTTTTTTTTTTTTCATTTTGGTTTGAAAAACAAACATCGAAGTAATTTGGTTCGGTTTTTGGTTTGATTCAATTTAAACCAAAAACCGAACCGAATTAAAATAAATATCCCTAAATCGAATTGAATTAGACTTATATACCCTTATAATATGTATATGTATATGTATATATTTTTGTGTGTATATATATGTGTGAGTATTTATTATATAAGATAATATTAATTTTATCAAATCAAATCGAAAAAACCAAATTTATGATTTTCATTTCGGTTTGGTTCAGTTTTTGGTTTTGAAACTGTAGTTCCATTTGGTTTTCGGTTTTATGAATCTATTTGTATTTCGGTTTGGTTCGGTTTTTTGATTTAGTTCGGTACATCACAGTTTGGTTTAAGTTTGGCCACTAAACCGAACCAAACCGACCGTATTACACCCTATTATGTAACTCGGTCCTTCTAGTCATCGATATTTACCGAGATGCCACATATTTTCCGCAAGTACCCTCTTATTTTCTAAAAAAATAGTTAGGTTGTTACGAGGTGTTTGATCAGTAACCTGGAAATGGTTAGCTTGATAATAAAAGGTAATGGAGGGGTATTTCTGGTAGTAAATAAAATAAAACAAATTGGCAGAGCAGCACATTTAGGTGTGTGATTCCCTGGTTAACAAAAAAGAAGAAAAAAGTACGGGAATTTTCTTGTCCTGTCTTGCACGTGTGAACGCTACCCGGGCAAGTTAACTCAAACAAAACACCCTTTTCGTACAACATCTTTTTATCAAATGAACGGTTCAGATTCAACCTTTCGATACTCTTTCCACCCATTTCGCTTTCGCGGACACGGCATGATTGTCCCACATAATTCCTATTTGTGATCATTTTGTTTTGGATTTGCGGTAAAGTCCTACCTAGTGCCCACCTACTTGATACTTTCCCTTTTTACTTTACAATATTACCCTTACCTTAAGTAGGAGCAAAACCATTCTGTAAGTCATTTCGCCTCACCTAAATTGCCACGTGGATAATGATAGCATACTTATATGTGGGAACTCCCTATCCGACACGTAAGGATGGCTGACATGGCCTTCACTTTCAAAAACCAACGTCTCCTTTACGTCAATTTTGTGTTCTCCTTTAAGTTTTGACAGGTGGCAAGATTGAAGTTAATGGTCAGTAATTGACACCTTCCAATGAACTCGATTGCGTGGCCGAACCTCTCTAATAGATATATATATATCTATATATTTCATCAACAAACGATGCCAACTGCAATAGAGCACTATCCATAATGTTGCTTCGACGCATCACTTTGAATGATCTCGTCCTTTTAAAACGGGTGGAGTCGGTAGACGGTCGAGCATATTTAAAACGGAATTAAGGGTATAATATGGTGTGTTTGGTTCCGTTTTTGGTTTAGTGTGATATAATTCGGTTTGATTTAGATTTGATCACTAGTTCGGCTTTTGATTTAGTGTAATATAATTTGATTTGATTTAGAAAATCGAAAACTAAACTGAACTATAATGAATGAAACCGATTTTCGGTTTGATTTAATAAAATTAATATTATGTTTAGAAAAAATTATATTTTGACTCCTGAGGTTTCTGATAATTGTAATCCAATCTCCTAAAGTTTTCAAAACTATAATAACACCTTTAATCGAAAAACTCAAGGGGTTGTTTGTTTTTTGTCATTCAATGAACATCTTGTATTTCATAAGAATAGGGGGGCAATATAAGAAAACTTTTGAAAACCTTGGTTTTTCTGTTCCATTTGATAAAATTAATATTATTTTGAAAAAAAAAATTATACTTTAGGATTCTGACAATTGTAGTCAGACCTTCTAAGGCTTTTGAAACTATAATAACACCCTTAAACAAAAACCTAAAGGCTACATTTGGTTTGCGTCATTCTGTGGGAAAAGAAAAGGAAAGTGGTGGGGCCTATCACTTTCCTTTTCTTTTTGGTGTTTGGTTGCATGAAAAAGGAAAAAATTGTGGGCCCCACCATTTTTTTAAGAAAAGAAACAGCCATAATCGTTTTCCAACTAACTTGATCCGATTTTGTGAGAAAGGAAAACGAAAACTTTTTTCTTCCCATGCTACCCTTCTCAAAAACCCCTATTTACAATAGTTGATATATATATAAATTTAAAAAAAGTCTTATTAATAAAGAAACAATTAATAAGATAATCAATATAATATAATAATATTATAATATTTTTT
>JAUPMG010000017.1:16369468-16387528 GCA_031762675.1 Pachysandra terminalis | reverse complement strand
TATATATATATATATGTGTGTGTGTGTGTGTGTGTGTGTGTGTGTGTGTGTGTGTGATATCTGCTAAATCTCAAACTCAAGTTTGCTGAAGATGGGGCTTTTTGGTAGGCCTAATCCATTAAGTTTCCTAGCTCTGTGGTTTGTTGCAGTAGGAGTCGAGCGATTGGATCCTTTGCAACCGTTGTTCCACTTCCTTGTGGTTGGATTTCTAATCTCTTAGCACCTTTAGATTCAGTGAAAACTAATGCAAATATTGATGTGTGTTAAATCATAATCTGGCTGAAGATATAGTTTTTGAAAGATCGGGATGGCAGAATAGGACGTGTTTCTGTCTTTGAGGTTCACGTGGCAAGCCATTACAAGGAGGCACCAAGGTGCAACTATGAAGTATTCTCTTTTGTCTTTGAGGCATAAATGGTTTTATGGCTCACACAAGGCGTGCACCTCAAGACATAAGTGTTTGTCCATGATTAAGACATTGGTAACAATGCACACACACACACACACACACACACACACATATATATATATATGTTGTTACCATTGTCTTAATCATGGACTAACACTAGTTACTGGTAGCAAATAAAACAAAATGGATAATGTTTAATCGTCTCCCTCTATTATTGACTAAAATCTCCCTCTTGCACAAGATAGGATCGTTGCTGTTTTTCCTCTTCTTCTCTCTCCCTCTCTCTCTCTCTCTTTTCATTTTTCTGATCATTTTTTCTTTTCTTTTTTTTTTTTGTTTTTCTCTTATAATCACATGGAAAATTCATTTCATATCTGTTTTTTTTTCTTTCAATAAATTTTCTGTCTTCAGACTGTTAATATGCTATATACTTCCCACAAGAGAAACATAGAGTTAGTTATATGATAAAATCAATTCAATCTGTGTTTATGCCTGCATTTTTGTTACTCTATAGGTGTAATTATCTAATGATCTTGCTGCTACTCAATAGTTTAATTACTGACTATGTATTTCGGATTTAGCTTAGTGTTTTTTTTTATTGGTAAAAGAGGTAAATATATTCAAAAGAAAAAGAAAAAAGAGCGGAATTCAAAGCAGTCTAAAAGCCACTCCATGTACACAAAATGTGTACAAAAGCAACAAGATATCTACTACACTTTTAATTTTATTTTCCATTTTAAATAATATTCTCGTTTGACATGATATTTATTTATTTATCAAAGGTGCACCTGAAGCTTATGCTCTATGCTTTATCAGAAATGCCTCGCCTCATGCCTTACTGTTTTAAAATATCAGTGTCTGCACTTGATTCATATCCAAATGTGCCTATAACAAATTTAAGTAGTTTCTGTTTCACTTTCAGTTCCATAGTATTTTCAGTTTTGAAGTTCAAACCTCATAACTAAATTCTCCCTTTTGCTGCATTTAGTGTATCTTGCTTATCTGTGTGTCGATAATGTTAGAGATAGCTGGTGGTTCGTATTCACTAGTCTCTAGATCCAAGGGGGAGGGGACCTGAGGGTATATTAAGGATTTGCCCTATATACCGGGTAGAAGTATAAGTTGTAACCCTAAGGCTGCGTTTGGCTGGCTTGCGCTTATGGATAAGCACTCATTGGATAAGATGCTCAATGGGAGTACGTATCCACAGCAACAATAAACTGCTTATTTGAAGAAAATAGTGTTTGGTAAATACCTTTATTTAAGTGCTTATGAAAGTTTAGGGGTAAAATAGGTATTATAAAAATATTATTGAAGTTTAGAAATAACATTTATTTAAGTGCTTTTGAAAGTTTAGGAGTAAAATAGGTATTTAAAAATATTACTAAAGTTGTGAAATAGCTTAACACATAAGAGCTTGGGAGAAGCTGCTCTCAACAGCTTCTCCTTATGGGTAGCCTTTCTCTAGTGCTTATGGGTAAGCACTTACCCATAAGCCCTACCAAACACATATTTAATTTTAAAAAGTGCTTATATAAGGTATAAGCTACAATAAGTACTTATAGAAGCCGGACCAAACGCAGCCTAATTCATTTTTAACATAGTAGAAACTTCTCTCCCGTGGACGTAGGCTTTGTCGAACCACGTATATCTGTGTGCATTGTTTTGATCTTCATTTTACTGTGTTTATTATTATTGCTTGATCTCATTCAACAGATAAGCCCTATGATTTTCTATGATGACGTTTCATTTTTCTTTCGCAATGTTTTCAGTTCCATCCAGGGAAGAATGTTGGACTAGGCAAGGATCACACCATCTTCTCTTTGATAGATGGCTTAGTTAAATTTGAAAAGTTTGGGCCAGACAGGAAAAAGGTGAAGTCAATCTGAACATAAGCACTTCTATGCCTTTGAAGTAGAAATTCCTATACTGACAGATTATGGTTTGGTCTAAAAATAGGTGAGTGTTTACCCACGTATAGAACAACCTGAAAACCCCAACAGTTACAGAGCAAGGAAAAGAGAGAACTTCAGGCTACAGCGCGAACGCCGGAAAGCCAGAAAAGAAGGCATCATTCCACAACCACAACTGATATTGGCTTCAGCAGATGAGGATTCAGAAGGCAACTCAATTTGCTGATCTCTTCTTCATATGAATCTAACTGTTAAAGGGTGTCATTCCTTTGCTCAATGTTCTTTCTTTTAAAGTGTAAAAGTCAAAAAGAGATCATGTGAATGAGAATGATTTTCATTGTGCCAATTGCTTCATCTTTGTGCACTATTTTGTTAAAAAATTTATTGAAGAAATCATCCAAGTGTGAAATGTTAAGAAAAAAGGATAAAACGAGTTGAAGGAGAAATCAAGCACAAAAAGACAGATTTATGTGGTTCGGTAAAGTGCCTACGTTCATGGATGGACCCTAGATTCTACTATTCTCTAAAGATTAGAAAAATTGCTATAAAGAGCAGTCATAAAAGTATGATAAATATCTTGTAATTAGGGTTAAACATAATAGAACCAAAAAAATTGGGTCAGGATGCTGCCTCCTACAACCCTCACAATCTCAGTGCCGAACTCGACCACCGGAGTTGATGGGAGTTGATGGTTGGATTATCAGTACTTCTCAAATGCCCCACCTATAACCCTTATGAGCTCAATGCCGAACTCAATTGCCGGAGTTGATGGTTGGATTATCAGTACTTCCCCAACTCAATTGCCGGAGTTGATGGTTGGATTATCAGTACTTCCCGAATGCCCCAGTAACACAAGTCTCCACATAACGACATGAAAGCTGAAGGATTTGCATCAAATTGTGCATCTTTGTGTGCTATGAAATGAAGATTAATTCAGATTTATACAGCATGGCTCGCTCGATGTGTCGGCAATGCTCAAGTCCATCTGATCGTTTTGATGATGATCAAAAAGATATTTTAAGTGTTGATCATCAAGAAAAAAGAATGAGGATTGTTATGATCAATACAATGAGTTTTACACTATTTCTCTTTGTTTTGATAAAAATGGTCTAGCTGCTAGTGTTTTAAAATCTAAATGCATTCTCAGAGAATCATCCAATAACAATGCATATGTGAAGAAAATAAGGACATGGTTTCAAGGATGGGTCCGGATCTGCTGATTCGGATTGGGAACGGCCAGGACCGGTCTGATCCTAAGCCATAATACAAACTATTGTATCAAGTGGCTTTGGATCCGACCGATCCAACCAATACAGATAAGGATCGGCCGATCCGGACTGATCCAAAAAAAAATTTCAATTGGCATTGGATTGGATCGATCCGAGAGATATCGATATGGATCGGCCGATCCGAATCGATCCAATGACTGGATCGGACCGATTCAATTTTTTTTTTCTTTTTTTTTTTTTGAAGAACGATCCAAAACTTGAATCGGACTAGGATTGGTCGATGCAATACCGGATCGGCGATCCAGATTAGGATCAGCCCGAACCGGTCCGATCCAAGATCCCGAGAATAAAAATCTTGAATAAGAAAGTATTAGAGAAACATACTCTCTCGGTATGCTACAAAAACACTTTAAAAAACATCTGATACGTAAAAAGAAATGCACCATATATCTATCATGATGGATGGATGGATGGATGGTTGGTGGTGCGCCTACATCATGCATCCATGTGCATGGAACATAATAGACACGAACGCTGTTGGGAACCCAGAGATGAAAACGGCAATAGCAACGGCGATTATTGTGGGACCTATAAGGTGGGGTCGCAGCATCAATCCATTGGAGCCGTTGGATTTTTTTGGCACCGGCGTGGGAGTGGAAGTTGCTGTATCCGATTCCCGCCATGAATCAACAAGAACAAGAACATATATAATCAGATAAAAGGGCTAGAGCAACAAAGTTTCTTGGATCATTCAATATGAAGTGAAGAGGGATTTGAAAGCTTAACCTGTCGAAGAAGTATTCATGAAGAAGTCATAGTCTGGCGAGCTGGGAGATAAGTTTAGATATTCTGTCAAAACATTGTAAACAGCAAAATTTTAGTCCTGAGACTGAAAAGAAGGGTCGTAAACCGATCGACAGAGCATCGGTCATGGTCTCCACTCAACCAAGAGCTCTGATATCCTTATGATAAAAGCAAATAATGATAGAAAAATAAACAAGAATACAATGATTTAATTTTATGAAAAACCCTTTTGAAAAAAAAAAAAAAAATCACCGAAAATAAGAATATGATTATAGAGATCTCACTCACTATTTTCTTATTCTCACCATAAATTGTATATACCCTAATCCTTATGAATTAAGTTTATGGTAACACTCTATAGAGCAAAAGAACAAAATTGTAGATGAAAATAATACACACATACACACACACACATATATATATATATAAGAGAAAAAAAGTTTCAACTACGTCAAAAAATGAATTAGAATTACAACTTATACTCTATCTTTAGGTCCCCTCCCTCTTTGGATCTAGAGACTATTGAATATGAGCCACCCATTACCAAAGTTTCAAGGATCAGATCGATCCAGTGCGTACCGGGATCAACCAAGACCAATCCGATCCCAAACCATTATATAATAGTTGTATCATGAAGCTTTGGATCGAACCGGTCCAACCAATACCGGTACAGACCAGCTAGTACAACCGATCCAATGGCCGGTCCAATTAATCCATGTTTTTTTTTAAATTTATAAATTGAACTGTCCATACCGGTATCACTTTGGACCGGTCTGGCCGATCCATTTTTTTTTTTTTTTTGAAAAAAAAAAAAACAAAAAGAATTGAGCGATCCATTTTTGTACGTGATCGGGACCAGCCGGTATCGCCAATCCAGACTAGGATCAGTCGGGACCAGTCCCGTCCCGATCCCGAGACTTTAAACCTTGCCCACTATCTCTAACAAGCTATGCTTGTTATTTTGAAATTAGTTAACACGAATGGTTGTAACCAATGAAAATTATGATAAATCAAGAAAAATAAAAAAAAAATAAAAAAAATAAAAAACAAAAACAAAAGCAAAAACAAAACAAAACCAATAGAGATTGATAACAAGAAAACATTCTCACTTGGGCAGTCACTGATGCTTGCATTTTTTATGCCGCAAGCATCTGCAAGGTGAAGAATCTTGGTCTCCTGTACACCCAGCGTCTTGAGACCAGCATCACCTTCATGGACCTTCTGAATCACAAAACAAAGGCAAACAGGATCTTTTTTCCTCATATCGGATGTAGCTGTGCAACACTCTTTAGAAGGCGAGTCTTGCTTCCCCGTAGCGTAGTCTATACATGCCCCCACCTTTGCAATGACTGTATTGCACCGTTGATCCAAGGGCAGTGCAGCAGCATCAGCAGCAGATATGATTGTTGAACAGCAGAAACAGAAAACAAGAAGAAAGCCAAAGAGGAGAGACTGCAATCTCATATTCATCCTTGTTGATCAGGATCAAACAATAATAATAAACAAAGTAAAAACGAAGATCAGATAATGTACACAGATAAAGAAAGAAAGCATTCAGACATGGTTGAGTTGGGGATTAAACTTTTAACGGTATCTGTGGTGGGGTGCAGTTAAGGGACCCTTTAGGAGGACAGTCTAACGACCTTGATCTAATAGACAGCCAAAAAAACAAAAAGGAGGGTGGAGGTAAAATAATAATTTTGCACTCACTTGATTTACTTTATGAGAGCAAAATTATCATTTTGCCTTTGGTGTATTTCACATATAACGCCCTAGGAGCTCGTAATAGAAGATCTTCGCTCGGCTTTTTCAGTCTTAGAAACGATTCCTAAGCCTAACAGTGCTTCAAATAAATAAATAAATAAGCGTTTGGTAAATTCAAGTGAAAAGCAATTCCACAAGAATAGCTTTATCCGAAGTTGATTTTTTTTGAAGCTACTACTTCTTGTTTCTAAAATTATGTTTGTGGGAATTAGTTTGAGGTTTTAATGACATATGTCTTATAGTCTTATATGCCGCTTTAAGACTTTTAAAATACCTATTTTACTTATGTTATCTTTAAGAACAAAACTCCTACTGAATATAGAGTTCCCCTATTCTACACAGGCTTCTTACAAATTTAACTTAGAAGCGCTTTTTCAACAAGTGTTTACCAAATATCTTTTATTCCTCTGAACGTTCCATAAGAATCAATTTTAAAAGAATTACCGTCCAAGAAGCAACGCCAAACACGCCCTTAATCTATATAGAATGATTCCCAATTAAATAAGGACTCACCACTCAAATGACTTCTTAAATAATCTGTCTTATCGCCATTTATGACAAGAGCCTTACCAATTGGAAGTCCATGGTAAAGTAGAAAATAGAAAATCTAATGTACAAAACTGTTACTAAAGCAAAATTGCAACAATCACTTTCTGTAATGCTATACAAACTGGGCCTAGGAGATCACCAAGTGGGATGTTCCAGCTCCACTGGTTCTGTTTTCTTTGGTTGTTCTAATAAGGCACGGAAGAAAAAAGGATAAGAAAATAAGAAAAACAGTGACAGAAGCTTGTTTTATTCAAGCACAAACTAGTCTCTCTTGTAATTGTTAGGCGACTTTCCTTTCAGCAATGCTCCTGTGGTTCACTACCTTTTTCTTGTCCCATCTCGTCGAATATTATATACATTCATGGTCCAGGTCTTGGACTAGCAGTTGATCTTGATTTGGGCCGAGCATGGTCCAGTAAGAGAACTATGTATAGCCAGGTGGCAAGTTCAAAGCCAGCCTCCGTCTCCTGTTCACCCGGCGAGGTTTAAAACTAAACTTGGGCTCGGGGCGTTGGGGTCCGCCTTTAACTAATAAAATATTATCTTAAAACTGGTTAGGCTCGGGCCCTTAAGCTTTTGTTAGATTTGGGCTTGGGCTTCATGTGAGAATCCAAATGTGGGACAGAACCCAGTCTGGGCCATCAGGTTTCTGACCTCAATTGGTTCGGATTAGAGCTGGCAAACGGGTGGGTTCTGACCCAAAATCCGAACCCGCCCATTTAGATCACTCAACCCGCTCTAACCCGTCGTTTTTTTTTTTAATAAATTCCCCATATTATCTTAAATATTATTTTCCTATTTTTTGGTGTAAATTCCTCTTGACATCTTATAATGTAAATGGTGTTATTGGTGTCGGAATCTTCTCCGGTGATTCTTGACTTGAAATCCGGTTGGCTTTGATGGGAATCCAGTCGTGAGATCTATTGGTTGAGGAATTTAATAAAGAAACTGATCTGGTACAGTTATCTGATTTCATGAGAAAGGATTGTAGGAGATGGATAGAAACAGAGAAGTGAGAAGAGTAAATATATCTACTAGGTACGGGGTCTCAAGAAGGAGACATAGAAATACTAGTTTCAGGTACTCACTTAGTTTGAAATTAACAAATCTTGTCGATTTCTCAGATTTGAAATTTTTTTACCTGATTTCAACTTTTTTGTGTTTTTTTTGCTGTGTGTTGTAGAAGATGTATTGGTGGAGTTGCAAGAAACGGTGAGGCTGCAAGATCAAGGTAGTAGTAAGAAAGATCGATCGAGTTGGAACAAGCGACGAAGAGGTGATAGGTTGATGCATGGAAATATTCGAGAGGAAGGAGTAGAAGATAATAATGAAGAAAGTGTGAATGATGACGAGGAAGAGGAGAGAAGAAACACAATAAGGGATTGAAACCTCTCTACGCTTCTTGATTCTTCAGGTTTTTCGTTGTCGTATGGGAATGTGAGAGGCAAGAGGACAAATGAAAGACAAAACCCTAGTTTATCATTTGTTTAAATATGGGTTACTTAATTCAAATACAATAATTATACTATATAAGCTTTTTTGTCTATAGTTCTAACCCGATGAGTCATGCGAGTTATCCCGAAAGCAACCCGTTTATTTATGGGTTTCAAATCCTTAACCCAAATTCGACCCACAGGTTGAAAACTTGAACCCAAACCTGCTAAAATGAGAGCAGGTTCGAGCGAGTTGGCGAGTCGGGTCAGAAATTGCCAGCTCTAGTTCAGATAAGGTATTTTGTAGAGCTAGCACTGGGTCAAGTTGGGTCGACTTCGAACGGTCGTAAACTGGTTTGAGCTTAAATGGGTTGGACCGGGCTCAACCCTTTCACTAACAGATTGGAACCAAACCCAACCTGTCAATAAATGGGTTGAACCCGTGTCCCTTTTATTTTTTAATTAATTATTTTATCAATTTTAATTTTAAATTAGGGTGATATTTAACTTTATTTAATATATTGAATTTTAATAAATATTATAAATTATTTAATAAACATGATTTCTTTTCAAAAAATAAAAAAGAGGTTTTTCTAACTTATGAATAAATTTTAAAATAATTATAAAATATAATTATAAATCTTAAAAAAAAAAAAACTACTTAATCGAGTACCAAACCCAATGGGTTAACTAGTTGATTTCAGGTCAGATTGGGTTCGGGAGGGTTGGCGATCGGTTCAAAAATTGTCAGCTCTAGTATTTTGTCATTGGCCACTTACTACCAACCTAATAAGATTGGTATCATGTCTTCAAGCCATGTCCAGTCAATAAGATATTTGTAACCTCAACTGAATCTTCCCATATCCCAATTAAGGCTGTAAATAGGGTGCATTGGTTCGGGTTCGGCCTCAATCCAAATTAAAATCAATTATATCAAACCCAGTTCGACCCGAAATGAACCCAAACCTACTGAGTCCGAAACCAATTCGGGAGGGCCCAAATCCAAACCTTCTTTATGTATGTCGAGTTGGGCCGGATTTATGGGCGGTACAAATTAAGTTAGGGTTGGGTTCGGATCAATAGCTTTAGTTTGAGTTTGGGTCGGGTTAAGGTCAGGCCAACTAGTTTTAGTTTGGACCGAACCCAAACTTAGTAGAACCCAGCCCACCCTATTTACAGCCCTAATCATGGAACCTCCCAAACCGAACCTATGATGAAATCGGCCCTATAAAACATATCATGCTGTGCCGTGTCAATGGTGTCATGCCTGAACATAGACCAAATTTTGTCGGGCCGGACCGGCAAGTGCATCCCGGCCCATTTATTCGTCCATGTCCACACATAAAAGTCCCTAGAGAGTAGAGCCAATGAGACTACACTCCGGGTCAACCCGTCTCGTTTCGAGAAATGAAATATGATGTCCAGATTGGATACGGAGCTGAACCCACTCCACGTTTATCCAAAGTATTGGGTGGGTCCTTAAAGAGACGAGCGTATAGATGTGCGCGCTGCGACTGTGAAGCAAGGAAAAAAGAATGTCGGATAAGGGTATTTAGGTCAATAAAAAATAGACCTATTACCTTCAAATGGTACGCAGTGTTATCTCAAACACAGCAAACACAAAATACGGAAATTTTTATTTATTTATCTTCTGTTTTGTCTCTTATTATCGTTCTTTCAAGTATTTCCAGTAACGTCAAAGAAACAGCCAAAAAGGAAGAAATGACGAAGCGCAATATTCTCACCGATAAACCCTGGTTCCTCGCCGTCGCTCTCGCCGGTCTCGTTGCCGGTGCTCTTCTCGTCACCAGCTTTAGCCGTGCCGCCGATAGATCTTTCCTCTGCTCTCTCGCCGGCTCCTACACTCGATCCGACGCCGATCAATCAGCGACGTTTTCCCAACTTCGCGCGATCCTCCATTACGCTACATCAAAGATAACTCCACAACAATCTCTGGGAGAGATCACCGTCTCCTTCGACGTTCTCAAATCTGCATCTCCCTGCAACTTCCTCGTCTTCGGATTAGGTCACGACTCTCAGATGTGGTCGGCGTTCAATTCCCGCGGAACAACCATTTTCCTCGAAGAAGATCCGAAATGGGTCCAGACCGTGCTAAAAGACGCCCCTAACCTGCGTGCCCACCACGTCAACTACCGTACGCAGCTCTCCGAAGCCGATGACCTCCTCAAGACCTACCGATCAGAGCCCGATTGCTTGCCCACTAACGCCTATCTTCGCGGCAACACACGGTGCAAGTTAGCGCTTTCCGGTCTGCCTGACGAGGTGTACGATAGGGAGTGGGATCTGATCATGGTCGACGCGCCGAGAGGGTATTTCGCAGAGGCGCCTGGTCGGATGGGCGCGATTTTCTCGGCGGCGGTTATGGCTAGGGCTCGGACACGCCCCGGAGTGACGCACGTTTTCCTCCACGACGTTGATCGGAAGGTGGAGAAGACGTTCGCGCATGAGTTCTTGTGCAAGAAATATCTAGTTAAAGCGGTCGGTAGGCTTTGGCACTTCGAGATCCCGCCGGTGGGTAACGGGAGCCATGTTCAGAGCAGTTCCAGTTTTTGCTAAAGTGCGCCGGATCCCAGGTGTTGCATGTTAGCAGCAACTCCATTGGAGATTGGTCCATGGACCTTGAAGAAGGTGTTTTTTTTTTTTTTTTTTTCTTTATCCTTTTCTGTTCTCCTCTTTAAATTTAAGTTAAATTTTACATTGGGCTATCTTTTTACCAAAACAGAAAGATAGATTTTTTTAGTGGTTTTATGGTCTTTCTTCTATTTTGTTTTGGTTACAGTACTTCTTTAACATGCGCCGTTGACGTGTAGTGGGGAGTGGTGAACGGTGATAGTGATAGCCATCTTGATTGGTCAGATACAGAATCATATGGGGCCCAGTTTTCATCCAACCAATCACGGATAAACACATGAGGTGAGTAATTATCTGTACGGCAGATGATTTAATATCTAACGTGTGGTTCTATTTTATTTGAGGATAGTAAAGGATAGGGGACATGGCAAAACGGGTAAGTGTTAAATAAATAGGTACAATGAAGGTAGTCTTGTGGGCGATTAGGTTGTACAGTAAGGACCCTAATTGCTAATATCTAAAAGGAATCTTTTGAGACAAGTAGGTGGCCAAACCAAACGCACATGGGGGAGTGAGACGGGACCACCTGTCACTACGTGGGTCCCACAAAATGAGATGATAATGGGTCAGAGTTTGAATTAGTCCCTTCGTTAGCATGATAATTTTACTAAATTATTCACCGCATTTGTTGATCTTTTCGGAGTCATAATGTAAAGCATCGGCTGATCTAATTCGAGATTGGAGCGGGACACGAGTCATGATCTCAAGACGTCCTTTAATTTATTAAAAATTATCTGACTTGGTCCAAAATTGAACCAGGTCATCTGATCCAGACAATCTGATTCGTTTTCAGACGAGTCAGATTGGATGATCTAATATGGATCGTTCGGCATCAAATATCCAAGAAATGATCGATTCTATATCCATATTTTCTGAATCTGAATCACCAACGCTTGAAATGCGGACTAGAGAAAATATAGGTTAAGACTGGAATATGAGAACAGATCCTGATTATCAGGATCAAATCAAGCCCAAGAATAAACTTTTCTTCTAAAAAAAAAAAAAATCACCATTTATTATATTAAAATAATTAATTTGTTTAAGGTTCAAGTGAGTCTTTCTTTGAAGATTTTTGTAAAAGATAATGAAACAAAATATTCTCAAAATTCAGTTTTTTAACTCATTAATAAGTTTCCAATGAACCCACATGGGTGAGCTCAACTGGCAGTGGAGGTCCTAAGTTCGAGTCTCCAGGCTATTTGACATAAGGCTCATGTGGGTGGGTGTTTAACCCGATCCCCACAAAGCAAATCCAAAAATATAAATAAATAAATTTCCAATGAATCGAGTCCATTAAAAATTTAAATCTCACAAACATGGGAAACTCTAACATAACAATCACCTTTGCCCCTGGTCTGGACTGTCTGGTTTAACCGCCGGAGTTCGATGCTTAAAACATAAAATGTAGAGCTGTCGAGGAGCCGAGCTTGAGTCCAAAAATTTTTAGCGAGTCCGAGCCTTAGTCAAAGTTTACAAGCCCTTACCGAACTGGGCAAAGCTTGACTCAGCTTGACTCGTTTACGGGAGGCTGGAGCTAATGTTGAAGGGCATGACTTGGTCCAAGGACCCACTTCAAAGTTCAAACCAACCAATTAGAATGAAAAACATGGGACGACTATGCTTGTGCTTTCTGACTTAAATTGGAAATCTACTCACCTGCCCGAGAAAATTTCTGATTTCTTTCGTAAAGTTCCAAAAATAAGACAAGTTTGCGGTTAGGTAGGCGAGCTTTTCTCCTATTATTCATTGGGATACTAATTGGACCCATTATTCCCCGTTCAGCCGGCAGACTCAGCACTAACGAAGTGAAGAAATGAAGAAAGCTTTAGCCGCACCCAACTTTCCACATCACGGAATTCCCTCTGTACTTCTGTAGTGACGACGGAGGTCAAGTTTCAATTGATCGATAAAGGCTTTTTAAAATTTGTGAATGTTGGAAAATAACTTCACAAATTACATATATATTTTTTTTATTCGGACAAATCATGTAAGTTAAAATCAATCAAATCTAAATTCATTACTGGACTGAACCAAGCCGAAGCTCAAAATAAGGTTTAAAGTCTCAGGATCGGAGACCGGAACAGACCGGTCTTAGCCGATCTCGATCCAGACCGGCAATACTGTCCAGTCCAGATCCGGCACAACCGATTTTTTATTTTTTAAATTTAATTTTTTTTTTGGATCTGCCGGACCAGTCACCGGACCGGTCCAGACCAATAGCTTTTTGGACCATCCAATTTATAATTTAAAAAAAAAAGAAAAAAGGGACTGATTGTATGTCACCAGCCGGCCCGTACCGGTATCGATATCGGTTGTACCAGTCCGGTCCAGAGCCTCACGATACAACAGTTGTATTGTGCTTAGGACCAGACCGGACTGGATCGGTCCAATCCTTGAAACTATGGCCCAAAAAGTTTGTATGTTTGTAATTAACTGGTTTGGGCTCATGTGGTCTAATAACATTATTGAACTGAACCAAACCCAAGCCTAACCCCAAAATATTTTAACAAGCCTGAGCCTTACTCAAGGTTTACGAACCCGAGTTAGTTTGTTCAGGTTGGCTCGTTTACAGCCATATATGATGCTTGATATCTATCCACATGATGTCATTTATCAATATTTAATTTTAAAGAAAATTACTAACCTTCACATTCAAATTAGTAAAGGTTGGATTGTAGAAAAACAAGAGACTTGGGTTCAAGTCCCTTTACCAACCAAGGCATAGGTGAACCATAAGTCCCATCTTAAGAGAATATTAGGACAAACATTAGACGTCTGATCTAATGACCAACGATAAGAAAAAATAAGAAACACACAAACCACATTGTACACCACATGCACAGAGTCACAGTGAGGCTAGTTGTGCAGCAGCAGATGTCTTGGCTTATTTTGTTCGTGCCTTTGTGCAATTTCAGTTCTAAGGATCCGACAACCCCTGTTTGATTTCCATGGCTAACCAAAACCCAAACCGATCCAACCCAACTTTGGATCAGTTTGGGTTGGGCTTTATATCACTTTGGGTCGGTTTGGGTTGAAAAATCCAACCCGAATTAATTCAATTCGATTTTGATTTTGGGTTAGGCTTCAGGTAACCCGAACCAACCCGACCCAAAACACAACCAAAATAACCCAATTAATAATATACATTTGATATATATTTGAATTTAGGGGTTTATAAAAACTAGGGGTCCGGTCTTGGGATGGGCCATGCTCAAGCTAGCCCATCCAATCAAAAAATAAGTAGGCCGTATCTTTACAACCCAAACCCAGCCCTACGATTTTTCATGGGGTTAGAGCCTGGCTCGGATTGGCCTTATTTAAAACCATAAGATTGTAACCACCTTTCACACTTTCCAAACAAAGCTTCAAAAACTAAATAGAGGATGGTACTATAAATGTTTGACCAGTAGATAACACTAGTATTCCAAATAATGACTAAAGAAATATCATCCCACTGAAAGTAAACTCATCCTTTGGTGCAAGCCCATAAGAAATATTTCTATGAATAGACATGAAAAAACTATAATAATTTAATATATAAGTGATAGGGCCGAGCTTTATCAGGCTGGGATGAGGAAGGTCCTACTCCTAACCAGGGCCAAAATATAATACGGGCTTAAAATTGAGTTCAAACCCAGCCCAAGCCCCAAAAACATAAGCTAAACCCACCCTAAAGTTACTTTTGTGCTGAACAGATCATGGACCTGTCCGCACAAATTGACAGCCATAATAAAAACACGCCTAAACTTCTGAATTGGAAAACATCTCTTATTATTTTTGCTTGATGCTTGAATCATAAAATCGGTTTGGTGTTTGGGTTTCAAATCAGGTTGGATTGGGAATGGGTCGAGGTCAACCCGACCCAAACCGAACCAAGTTGCATCGGTTGCTTTTACAACAGATGGTGGGTAGCAGCTATCACAATTACACCCAGCCTCGTGATCTCCCCGTCTGCCACTCGATCAGGAACCATTTCTTTCTTTTTAAAGTGTGATGAATGGGTAGGGTTGCTCTTGGTTCATACATTCTATAGGAACAAACCACTGAATCACAATTCACAAACCATAAACGTAGAAAAATCAAATTGACAATGGCTTGGCAACTACTACTCAGGCCTTCTTCAAATTCAATCAATGATCAGAACAAAGTCAAAAAGGCAAAAAGGGAAAGAGAAACCACCCCCTTTAAATAAAGTAATAAAAACCCAGAACACCAAATCTAAGTCAGAAGCAATTTAAGCAGTTAGAAAGGAGCCAACAAAGAATAATAAATAATAAATTAAAAAATAAAAAATAAAATAAGAAAAGAAAGAAAGGAAAACTTGAAACAAAAGCAAAAATCCTTCCTTCCCACCCACTCAAACTCAAGGAAAAAAACAAGGAGCCATAAAAATCACCCAATGATCAAAAGCTCCTCACTCACCAACAGGAAGAGGTGGTGGTAGTGATAATAGTAGTGAAAGCAAATAAGAAGCAATGCTCCCAGAAGTAACTCACCTGTTATTTTCCTATATGATATTCTCCTTCCCATAACCAAAGCTAGATCTACCTCCCACAAATAAAAGCCAGAAAAAAGAAAGGTAGGAGGATGAAAGTTAGCAGAAAGAAATTCATTCTCATCCTCTTGTTCATCCTTGCTGGAATTTCCTTACTCCGATTACTCAAAATCACAATCAATACCACATCTTCCTCTCCACCACCCACTTTATCGCGAGCTCTACTGGATTCATCCTACTCTCCATCTCCCACATGCATGAAGCTTATTTCAGACCAAGTTACTCCCTTCAATATTACAAACAGCTTCACAGAAAAGGAGTTCAGACTCTTATCAGATATCATAGCCCACAGAGCCCCCTGCAACCTCCTGGTTTTCGGACTCGGACATCAACACCTCCTCCTCTCATCTGTCAATGCTGGCGGCACCACCCTGTTTCTGGAGGACGACCCTGAAAAGCTCGGCTCGATTACAGAAAAATCTGAAGGGACTAGAATCTTTAAGGTTGAGCACCAGAGAGCTTCCAGAGAAGCGTACAAGCTGCTCAAACGTTCAAGGCAAGACCCTGCTTGCACACCTCAAATGGGGTTGCTTCAACTATCAAGTTGTCAACTGGCATTGTCAAAGCTACCAATGGAGGTCTATGAGCTAAAATGGGATGTGGTGGTGATTGACGGACCAAGTGGGAACAGCCTAGAGGCACCCGGCAGGATGGAAGCGATCTACACTGCTAGTATGCTAGCAAGAACTGGGAATATGACGGATGTCATAGTCCATGATGTAGATCGGACGATTGAGAAGTGGTTTTCTTGGGAATTCCTGTGTGATGAGAACTTAGTTTCTTCTAAAGGGAAACTGTGGCATTTTAGGATCACCGATCAGTCAAATTCTACAGCTTTTTGCTCTACCAAAACAACTAAAATAGAGTAATAGGATGCTTCTATATGAAACAACAAGCCTATTCATTTGATGAGCAGACTTCAAAAAGCAGCAGCTGGCATCTACAGAACTTATCTACAAAAATATCTCGGTAAGTAATGCCATTTTTGGCAAGTATGTACCATCCAAGAAATGCCCATGGTTGAGGGTCAAAATCCGTGCAACTTGCATCACTTCCATGTTGTTGAAAAATGATGTACATGGTGTGGACAAAAATAGGACAATAACGTCATAGGGGCCATTTATATGTGTATACACACACACACATATTACATTCATATTTGCATTTATATAGTATATATTCATTAAGGCAGTGCCAACAGTTGAGAGAAAATAAAAGTGATGCGACAGCTCAAATTAGAGACAACTTTCTTCAAATGCTTGTCAAATGAAAAACAGATAAAAAAGAAAGTAAAAGCTATAAATTATTTGGTATATAGAATGCTTGGGACTTCTTTCTGATTATCTCTGCTTATTAATGCAGTTAATTAGCTTGAATCAATGAAATGCACATAGAATAGTATCTGTGAAAACACAATAAACCAACATACTATAGCACAATATGTGTATGATATGTGAAACTAAAAAGGTCTAAAGAAAACATAAGCCAGGAAGGAAACATACATGGCTCAGAATGAATTAGGCATGTTAAAGAATAGTGCGAAGATCAACGATGTAGGAAGAGATCCAACAAAATAATATGGTAGTAATTACACTACCATCCAGAAATATATCAAGATGAACATGTTTTAAGAGATTTTATATGGAAGTTACAGTTATAAGTCCATGTATGCAATACCATCTATTTTAGAAGTTAGTGCTACAAGAACAGTACTACAAGGATTTTCGTATGCCCTACAGATTTTCTGCATCATGTTTTGACTTGGTCACCAAACTTAACTAACATCCATACTGGCTACTGTTTGCCAACCTAACAGTGCAACTTGAACTCAACTGTACTGCAAATCTTAATTACTATTTCAGTAGAGAAGAATTCTTTCTTGGTTTCTACTTTCAAAATGAAAACCATAAAAAGATTATATTATTACCACTCCACAAACGAATTGGGTCATCTATGAATACTAAATTGATGTCACAGACTAAGTGGAAGACATTAATCAAGCTACAAGGTGAAAATAGAAAGAAAAAGAACAGTGCAGCTATACCTACCTCCAATAAAGAACTATGAAGTTATGAAACACATAACTGCTCTACAAAAAATATTTCATCCGGTCATCTCTCCTCATGGCATTGTATACTGCTTGGACCTGGGAAAACACAATGCAGTTCATGTTAAACCAAAGTTCCAAGTCTGCTTTGCCAAGTAGTTATGCCAAAGTTATCCTCTCACATTAGTACATCAAGATATTTGACTATTAAATCATCGTTAGATGAGAACAGAGCATTGTTCCTCAACTGCTTGTCCATGGTGGATCTAGAACCTACTCAATATCCACCATATCAAGGTTTGATGATGATAATAATAATAATAATAAAACTGATGCCACTCCAGATCACAAACAATGGACAAATTGACAGCAGTACAGTGACGAGTGAACATAATATGTGTATCTTACATGAATGCGGGAGTGTGTGCACGTGTGAACATGGAGAAAGAGAGAGTATAAAGTTGGAAGCGGTTTAGATTTCAACACTCAAGGTTGCTAATCTGATTCCAATACCAAATCACTTTGCAACACAACCATCATCATTTTTTTTTTGGATGGGTAAATGCCGAGAATGTAGAACCAGATGAAAAATGTGGTCGGATTCAAAGGCATTGCACCACCAATCAAGATGATATTTGGGGTGAGCCTATCACCCTTGGGGTCATAAGGCCAAAACCACATGCCATGTGGTACCAAATTACGTCA
>JAUPMG010000017.1:16346751-16357067 GCA_031762675.1 Pachysandra terminalis | reverse complement strand
CGAACATTTAAAATTAATTTATATAATTTATTGGATTAATAATTTCTTAATCACCTATTTAATATCAAATCTTATCTACTCTGACAGGGTGGTTTCTCAACTCATGTTAATTTTCTCGAGTCGGTCTAACCTTCTATGGTCAAAGTCTCACTGGTCAATGGTCTTTGTCACTTGTGAGATTATGCTTCCAATCTCGCTTAGTCTGGGATCTGGGATCGGGTCATTACATTTAGAGACTTGCACCCATGGAATAATGCTCCTTCTTATCCATTAAGAGACTTGCACTCACGATGGATGAATCCAGTGACCACTATTTTAGGGACTTTCACCCACAGAATAATGCTCTTTTCTCAGAACATAGTCAATCCCATTGACTATCAGTGGATGCTCCCAGCACCACACTTAATCATATAATGGATGCTCTCAGCATCACTCATGACAAACAAATGTTACAATCATTCACATACAAATAATGGATATATCAGTATCACTCATAGTAAATAATGTCATTAAAACCAAGTACAACCCTGATTAGTGAATGCTACAAGCACCACTCAAATCATTCGATATCCTATACAAACATTGCTAATTATCCTGATCCTATCATGTAGTCCAGTATACATGTCCAACTCATTAAAGTTAAAATCACCTTAGATCTCATCCAGGATTATTCTATTTTCCTGAATGTTGAACCTTATCGTACACTTTTAAACATTCGATCATATCCACATCTTTTGCACACAAACCAACCACATTGGCATGTGTAGAACACATCCAGGGATCATCTCTTAAAATTTGAAGTCATTTGGGCTTCGGTGGATGTTCGGTACGTACCGAAGGTCTTACCGAAAACTTCAGTCGATGGCTCGGTATGTACTGAACATCGGTCGATGTTCCCGAGAGTTTGATGGTTCTCGGTAGGTGGTACGGCATATACCAAATGACCTACCGAAGGCCTCAGTTGATGCATCGGTATGTACCGAGTGTCGGTAGATGTTCCCGAGAGTTTGCTAATTCTCAGTAGGTAGTTCGGTATGTACCAAATGACCTACCGAAACATTTGGTAGATGTCTCAGTATGTACCGAGGTACCTACCGAATGTCTAAATTAACCCAGATCCGATTTTCTTCCTAGGGTTTCGTGCCCAGAGTCTCAAGATTGCATTTTTATACTTATAAACATCAAATATCAATCTCAATATATACCATACCATTATTCTAACTTAATATAATCAAGTATAAACTACTCGTATTGATCTTCACACAAATCAATCATCACACATGAGTTAATTCCAGAAAAATCATAATAAATGCTAAGAATTCATATGATCATCATAATTGCAATGAATCTAAATCTAAGCATACTTTATCATGTAAACACATAATCATTCATAATATCATGCCCAAATCATCACATCATGCATTCCAACTAATAACTATAGCATTGTTAAGATTCATGAACATGATCACCGTAAAATCAAAGAAAGTCCCTACCTTTCTTCTTAGATCAACACTCGGCAACTTTCCAGCACTTGATAATCAATTAGTTCCTTTGTCCTTCTTCTTCCTTTCTCTTCTAAAAACCATATCCTTCCTTCTTCTTCCTTGTTTTGGTCGTGTGAAATCCAAACACAGTTTCTCTCTCCTCCCTTGAAAAGTTACGTGGGTTAATGGATGAAATCCATTATCCCACTAAAAATTCAAATCTTAAGGTATATTACTTAATTAACTTCATCCCCTATCACACTAAAAATTCAAATCTTAAGGTAAATTACTTAATTAACCTTACCTTGACCCAATGGGCTTATTCAGCCAGTCCAAAGTTCAACTTGAGTTCATTGTGTAGGGTCCATGCCCAGTCCTCCTAATTCACCAAAAATTACACATTTAGGCACCAACCTTATCATATTTACATAAAGGTCCAATCCAGCCCCCCCTTTTATATTAATTAAATCTTAAGATTTAAATTAGGACTAACTACCATTTAATCATGGAATTAAATGGTAAGGTCAGGGTCACTTCAAAAAGACTCGTGAACAAGGAAGATTCATGCAAATTTTACTAAATTATTAAGAAAGGGAAAAAAAATTGGCAATGGAAATTAACAGAAATTTCATGATTATGAATTACCTTCGAATCTGCTCCTGCAATTGTATTCCATATCTCTGGATTGCCTCCTCGACTGAAACTTTCACCTCTCAAGCTAAATTTAGATTATTTTCTGGTTTTCTTGAATGACTTAAATTTCTTCTGTCTTCCCGCTATCATCATCCATAGATACATTCCTCATGCGCGTCGTCGACGATAGTTTGTCATCTGAATTATCTCTCACAAAATCCGTCGCTTCGTCCTCAATATCAAAATTCGGGGTACTCTCTTTTGCGCTCTTCTTTACAAGCCTCATTCTTGGCTTAGCTTTTGATCAAGAATCCGACTCGTAAATAGGAGTCGGCGATCGCTCTCTTCGCCAATCATCATCGACCTCTAGTGGATCAAACGATTTTTTCAGATTGGATAGAATGTCAGGGTCCATCAAAGGTTCTCCATCTTCGTCGCAGTACCTGCAACGACAACAATCAAATCGAGAAACCCTAATGTCTTCAAAACACTAATTTTGTTTGATAAAAATGCATTAAATTACAGAAATTTGAATGGATTTACGGATTATTTTCATATCCCATGATGTATACTGTTGATGAACCAACGGAGATCCAAACAAAAATCACTAAACAAAAGCCTAAAAAAATATGCAATTTCGTTGAACACAGACAAATATATCCGATTTAGAAAATTTATATCGAGAAGATTAGACTTTAAAATGATGAATTTCAGGAGTAAAAAGGGCAAGAATTAGATTTTTCTTTTTTCTTTAATACAAGATTGAGAACACAATCATAGCGAGAAGCCGAAAAGATCTGCAACGAGATCTAGCAAACTCGACCATCCTCATCTCAGAGAAAAAACAAATCAAAAGAAGAAAATAGCTTGCGAGTGTGGTGTGAGCAAGAACTGAACCAGAACTTGGGTTTCGAAAATGATAATATTGGTATCACCTCTGTCCTCGGATCGACCTTCTCCATTAGCTAAGCTTTTTATACATTAATTTTGGATTTTAAATGAAATTATGCCCTTCTCTCCCCACAAAATGTATAATAGAACAAACAGTGAAAAAGAAGTAAAGATTACTCCACACAACATTAATGTTACAGACATTAGGTCTCCCGTACCGATCAACATTTCAGAGTTGTTGGAAAGTCTCCCGTTAGCATTTCAGAGTTGGAAAGTTCAAGGGTCTCGTTCAAAAAATAAAAATAAATTGAGAAATCATTAATTTATTAAAAGTTTGTTAAGCTTTTAAGATAGTGTGTATTAATTAGTAGATCCCACATAAATTACACTCAAAGTTTAATACCTAATGTAACCTTTCATCCTTAAAAAGAGTTTAGTTGCTAACCTATGTTAATAACAAAAATAAAAAGGGCATTTTTGTCAAGAAAATAGTATTTAAAAAATCAAACCTTTTTTTTAACTAAAAGTTGTAATTTTTTGACCATAAAACCATTACTTAAGCTCATATTACTCAAATAGTTACTAATCAATCTCTAGAAATTTATAGTTATAACTTATAAGGGATAAAGAATTAAAAGCCAAACTCACCGATCAGGATCCCCAGCCAAACTGTATGTAGCTGATGGGAGGGGTAGAATTGGTATTTCATAAAAATCAAAGAGCAAAAAATAAAAGGAGAATTTAAATCCAAACTCTGATTTCGTGGGTACAAAGGCAAAAGCTGTTTGGAGGCTCTGAAGAGCTAGAAGAAGGGAAGCTTTATAGTCAGAAGGGATAATTAGGTCATTTCGATTCGTCTTCCCCAAAAAATGAGAGAGAGAGAGAGAGAGAGTAGAAATGGAAACGTAAAACTCTATTAATGAAAAGGAAAACAAAATTGAGCTTCAAAAGAAATTCCAATAAAGAACTTTTTCTTTTTCCATTCTTCTTATAACTTAAAAAAACAAAAAACAAAAACTCAAGCTCTTTACAGCAATAAGTGCAGATCAAGATCGATCAAGAAGGGGGAAATGGGGCTTTTAGTTCTCTTAAGTTATTTCAAACAAAGTATATATATATCCCCCTTCGTAATTCGAGGAAAAATGTTCTGCTTTGGCAGCAAAATTCGATCACCGTAAGAACAAAAACAAAAATCTACAACAAAATAATGGAAATTCAAGGGAAATCAATTTCATACCACTAAATTCAATCCTGTACAAAACAGAGCAATAGCAATGGCGATGATTGGTTCATCATTAATGGCTGCTTTTGATAGGCCTCCTCACGAAATCTTGCCGGAGAAATCAGATGACTTGACGGGCTCTCTAGTCCAGGAGAATTCTCCGGCGACATCGAAGTCTCCGGAGGCGAAGCACCACTCATTGCTCCTCCAGAACTAGGTCTCGTCATCCCCATAGGCTCATTCCCAAAACTCTCTCTCGGCAATAAAACCCTAGAAACCGTGAAAATCGAAACTGGGTTTTGATCAAAAACCGTTTGGACAAATAGTGAATGAGACGTAAAGATTCCATCACTCAGCATTAATGTGTCTCCCGAACTGGTTAGCATTTCATAGTTGAAAAGTTTAAGGATCTCGTTCAAAAAATAAAAATATATTAAGAAATTATTAATTTATTAAAGATTTGTTAAGCTTTTAAGATAGTGTGTATTAATTAATAGGTTCTACATAAATTACACTCAAAGTTTAATACCTAATGTAACCTTTCATCTTTAAAATAAATTTAGTTGTTAACCTGTGTTAATAACAAAAATAATGGGGGATATTTTTGTCAAAAAAAATGGTATTTAAAAAATGGGTAAATTGTAGTTAGACCTCCTCAGTTATCTAACACTAACAAACAAACCCCCTGTGTTTTATGAAATGATAATGACACCACCTGTCAGATATTTTGAAGAGATGTCGTTAACAGAAATAGTGCAATTATCATCATACCCTCATAATAATTTGTTTATTTAAATAAAAAAATAAACCTATTTATTAAAAGACAAATTTAACCTTATTGCTTTTAACCTAACTCTTTCTCCGCCCTTTTGACTGCTAACTTTCTCCCTTCGTTTTCTCTTTTGCTGAAGCCTTATCGTTGGAGTCGCCGTCACCGTTGTCAGCAATATAAACGATTAATCAACGAAGGATTTCGGCACATATCTTCATCGCCAGAATCTCTTTATTGAAGGAGGAATCGAGGCTTCTTCAAGTTCTCTGGAATCCCCAATTGAATCTGCATAAATAATTCTTTCAGCTTCCTCTAGTTTTTGACTTTATTTCAATGTATTAGTAGTAGAAGTTTCGTGTCTAAAAAAAGGCAGGCAAACCTAAACCAAATAATTACTTCTACGAGGTATAATGGAATCCTTTATTTTTTTATTTCTCTGAATTCTCAATCCAAATCCTGAACCAGATAATTACTTCCATGAAAATGAATCAGATACTGATGCCGATGATTGCACTGACCAAAACAGTTCCAATCCCAAGTCACAAATTCTCTATAAACCTTCATTGGAAGCTGTTGAAATTGCCATTCGGATTGCAAATGTTGATCCGAAGAAGACGGTAATTAAACACTTGAACTAGTCTCTATTAGTTTGATAACTGGAATTACTGTTTTCCTCTCTTTTTCACAGATTTTGTTTTCTCTTTTTCCCCAGATGTTCTTGGACAAATAATGCTCGAAACATTGCGAGTGGAAAGGTAGCAGGAGTTCATACAGTGATTATAAGTTCTTGATATAATACAATGATCTACCAATTATACAAATGAGTAATCTAAGACTAAGAGGTGGTGTTGATGAGAGCAGGTAGGGGTGGTGGTGGTGTTGGTGGCTGCGGCGGTGAGGTGGTAAAAAGAGATAAAGGGTATAATATAATCCTAAATAATTTAGTAAAAGAGATAAAGGGTATAATTAGAATTGAAAATTTTAAGCAAAAAGGTGTAAATGTCATTTTGTGTTTTAAAGGGCAAAATCATCTAGTAATCAATTATTTTAGCTGACATCAGCATGGTTATAATGTTTACTTAACAAAAGGGGTGTCTCTGCCACTAAGTTCAAAACTCAGGGGGTGTCATTGCCATTTCAGAAAACTGAGGGGAGTCTAAGTGCAATTTACCCTTAAAAAATTAAATCATTTTTTTAAACTAAAAGTTGTAATTAAAAGACCATAAAACCATTACTTAAACTCATATTACTCAAATAATTACTGATCAATCTCTAGAAATTTATAATTATAAAGGATAAAAAAGTAAAAGCCATAAAATGAAAATTCAATAATTCAAAACCTTAAAAAAAAATTTCAACTTTTAAAAGTAGTATGATAAAAAAAATAAACATTTTATTTTTTTTATTCAAAGATTATATTGATTCTTTTATTAATTTTTATCTATTGATATGTTATTTTGTTTTTTAGATCTTTAACATATTAATCAAAAAATATATATATATATATATACACACACGATGTTTTCGTTTTTTTTTCTAATTGCCCGAAGGCTTAATCGAAAGGATTAATTAACTCTCACACCAACATGTTCAAAACGAGAATTGATCCCAAGACTTAGGGACAGGACAATCCAACCAAACCAAGTGACCTAATGGCGTTTTTGTTTTATTGATCACTTTTTTCATTTCGTCTTTTCGAATAAAAATCGTATTAAATTCGATATTTTACCGTTATCGTCTATTTTTTTACCGTTTTGCTAACAACGTGAGAGAGAGAGACTCTTGTTAAAACTCAAGAGCGCGCTCGCACGCAACATTATTCTTTATTTTTTTCGTAATATCACGCAACATTATTCGAGCACACAATACGGCAGCTAAATGTACGGATCTGACCGATGCTCCGATGAGTCGGAGCGAACTGCCTTCAGAAGAACTGAGAAGAAATACAAGCTCTACTACGATGATACCAAGTCGTCCAAAAGGTTCTTCAAATCAGGAAGCCTACTTGAAAAAAAAAATAGTTTTCCTTACGGATTTCGCTATCCTGATCTATTGATTTGTTATCGTTTTTCAGGAAAAAGCAACCCAAACAAGTAGATTTATCTGAGGTTTTCGACTTCAGATCCATCCTCGATTCCTTCAACCAGAATGGAATAACTCCTCCGGGGATCTTCGAACTTCGATGCGACTTTAATCGTCCTGTTTTCTGCTTCGAAGGACATCCTGGTATTGAGTTTTGTGTATTTTTGATCTTTTAATCGCTGAGATTCGAATTTTTGATCATATAGTGTCTCAACAACATGTATTAAGTATGAAATCAACTTCTCTTGCACTGCATTGATGGTACTTGAACTTGATATCTCTTGAGTGTTATTATAATCCTGAAAAATAAAACCCTAGTTTTAGATTTGAATTTTAGAAATCGATGCCTATTGTAATGACTAGCGGAGAGGCAAGCAGTATGCACACATGTTTGGTCAGTGTGTAATTTGGCTTATTAATCAATTGAGTTAGTCTACTGTTACGATCCTATATGTTAATTATTTAACCAAATGAGTTTCTGTAAGTCCTGGGGCTTTTAGAACAATGGTTAGGTATTTAACAACTGGTATCAGAGCAAGCACTACATTGAATATCATCTAACCAGTTTTATAGGAGGTCTGCAACCCCTTTAACGATAGCCTTTAATCTCTATTTATTCTCTAATCCATCACAATTACTTGCAGAAGTAAGCAACCTTTGCGCGATGAGTCAACCCGCGAATTAATCTCGGAAAGTTCTTATCATTTGGTCCGACGTCCACGGCGGTCCATTGGCAACATGTCATTTTTTCTCTATTTTTTAGACTATGTTCCAATTTGCTCTCACCGTGATTTGAACCCGAGAGACGTGGTGCCTGCTCTGATACCATTTGTTACATACCTAACCGTTGTTCCAAAAGTTCCAGGACTTATGGAAACTCATTCGGTTAAATACTTAACATATGTAACAAATGATATCAGAGCAGGCACCACGTCTTGGGTTCAAATCACGGTGAGAGCAAATTGGAACAGTCTAAAAAATAGAGAAAAAGTGATATGTTGCCAGTGGGACGTCTTGGACGTCGGCTGTGGAAGTGTGGTGGAATGTTACGATCCTATATGTTAAGTATTTAACCGAATGAGTTTCCACAAGTCCTGGGGATTTTGGAACAACGGTTAGGCATGTAACATCTACAGTGCCAAAATTTGCTTTTCTGCATAATGGAGAATTTTATTTACAGCCATGAATTTTTTTTATATAAAATCTCAACCGTTCACAACCAGTTTGTACTAGGCTGAGTTCAGCATGGTAGAATTCTCCTAATTAATAATTTTGATTAAAACAAAGAGGAAATAATTTTTTAATTAATTGTAACATTTACTGTTACAATCAAACACAAGAATGTTTGCATGTATTAACATACCATGAATTGAAATTGAAATATATAATAGAGTACATGAAAGAAATTTGTAAATTTGAGTATACATTTCATTAATGTGACGTGATGTAATTTTCCACATTTATGGTGGTAGGTTTCCTAAATTATTTTGTTGGTATCTGCGTCTCTATAGGATTGCATGTTTTTTTTTTTTTTGAAAACTTATTCAGTGCAAGAAGCATCACTACATGTATGCCAAAGTGCAATAGATTGTAACTTTTACAGAGGTTTTTCTTTGAAGGTTAACCTAACAACCCATGTCTTGCATATATTCATACTCTATCAGTTGTTAACCCTCTTATGTTACATCCAAGGTTTAACAAACCGGAATCGGAGACCGGACCGATCCCGTCCGGTTCCGGTTCCGGATTGGTACCGGCTGGTCCAGATTCGGTACAGAAAGCAAAAATAAAATAAAAAATTCAGACTGTCGTCGGACCGCTGGTCCATAACCCAACGATACAATCCTTTGTATCTCGGGTTGGAACCGGATCGCTATGGTCCGGTCCCGGTATCGTCCCATCCGTGAAATCATGGTTACATCGGCCGTTTAGCTTTTGTTAAATTTGAGTGTTTCTTCTTCCTTCTTCTCCAAGCAAGAGATTTGTACAATAAGAATTTACATATTTTTTATAATAATTTCAAAAAAAATGTCAAGCTTCTAGAGTACCCAAACTCGAGTCATTGCTTAAGATGGTTGTATAGGTATCTTTTTTGGAAAAGAAAAATAAATGATGATTAATCCGCTAAAAAAATGGTTGTATAGGTATCTTATTTGAAGGCATATAAGCTTCAAATATTCTGATGATATATAATGATGAATAATCTGCTAAATTTGTTCGTTATGAACTATATCCCATTTTATTGCATGCCAAAATGGTATATGCTTGTTACCAAGGTTGTAAATATCGCTATCGCAAGACATGTTGCTAGACCTTTCCAGGGACATCTTGGCAACATGGTGGAAAAAAAAAGAAAAAATGGTGAAAACAGTTTTTTTTTTTTATTTAATTAAACTTCATAAGGATCTAACTTAGAACCAAATATATTTAATATGATAAAAACAATTCATATACAGGGGTTGTGAAGTGATGAGGATGACATTGAGTCAAAATGCTACTCTTTATAGATGTGATGTACTGATGTCTCCTTATTGTGTTTGCTTATTTATCTTATTGAATTTTCATTTGGACATTTTTATTATGTTTAATGTACTTAGATTATTATGTTCTAATTGAATTTCCTTATTGTGCTGGCTAACATTGAGGTAGTCTTCATCTGTTTTCTTTCTGCTAACTACCAAAAAAAAATTTAATTAAATAAATAAAGGAAAAGAAAAGAAAATGATTGGTTTGGAAGGCTGGCTAATGATTTTACCTCTATGGAGTTGGCTGGGCTAGGATCCGTTGGGTTGACTGTACTTGCTTTGTTACTGGATGTAGTCCAAGCTTGATGGTTATACTCGTTGATAATGCTTGCTACCATAGAACAAGGTGCTATCTTTCCTTATAGCGAGCTTCTTAACATATATAACTTCGAACTTACTATTGTTATGAAATGCAGGGTTTTTCTTTATTCCAGGAGCGTTGAGTGTTGAGGAACAATGTCATTGGATTAGGGAGAGCTTGACTATCTTTCCACAGCCTCCTAACAGAACCAACCACAATTCAATTTATGGGCCTATCCATGACTTATTTATCGCAGCACAAAAGCAGAAAGTTTTGGTTCAAGTGGAGAGTTCGGTTGCCGGTGTGGATTCTGGATCTGATTCCAGTGTCAGCAATGTAGAGGCATGTAAATGGCGATTTTCTGACAAACATAT
Organism: Pachysandra terminalis; assembly: GCA_031762675.1. Lineage (NCBI taxonomy): Eukaryota > Viridiplantae > Streptophyta > Magnoliopsida > Buxales > Buxaceae > Pachysandra > Pachysandra terminalis. The sequence continues at coordinate 16,346,783 of JAUPMG010000017.1, read as the reverse complement.
TGGGACACGAAAAATGGATCCATCCAAGCCAA
>JAUPMG010000017.1:16326813-16337141 GCA_031762675.1 Pachysandra terminalis | reverse complement strand
AGGGACCAATGCAAAGGGGCATTAAAATCCAAGAAATTAGAGTGTTAATTTTTGTCCAACTGATGAGTCTAGCTTGTTATACCCACTTGGATCTAATGGAAGGCCTATATATAAGGGAAGCCCCTCAAGGTTTTATTGTTTGTCTTCTTGAGCCAACATAATTTATGGTGACCCGAACCCGGCCCGGCCCGACATTCAGGCTCAAAGGTGTAAGCCCGAGCCCGGTTCAGCCCGACCCTATAAATTCAAATATGTTATTTTTTAAACTAAAAGCTTTAAAAGTCTAAAATTTTTGTTGCTGCAAGGAATTATGCATGGGTCTCTTCAGCGAGAATGTGAGCTGTCACCACTAAACCAAAGTTACAAGTTGATGTTTGTTCTAAGTAAATATTGTATATATCTAATTAATACCGGGCCGGGCTAACCTAGCATGAACCCGAGCCTGGCCCGAAAGTTTAACCGGGCCTTAAATTTGAGCCCGGCCTAGCCCTGCGGGCCACTTATCCTTGCCCAAGCCGCCCAATCATATGGCTCATCCGGCTTGTTGCCACCCCTACATTGTAGGGATTTGGAGGAGGGTTGTTGAAATGTTTCGATAGTGTATATATATACCAATATATAGAGGAAAACTTTCATCTATGTGGGAGGAATTGGAAGAGGTTAGGAAAAGGTGGTCTTTTCCCTGGTGTATTTGGAGGAGATTTCAATGTGTTTAGATTCCGTTCGGAGAGATTGGGATGTGACCTTTCTTCTATTATGAGGGTGTTCTTAGATTTTAATAACATAAATGAACTTGTAGATATACCTTTAAGGGGAGCTATCTTCACCAAGTCCAATAACCATGGGGGGCTTCTCCTCGGAAGTGATTTCTTCTTTGCCAAGAACTTGCCTGGTTATATTCCCATATTATGGAATGCAATGGTGAATTAAGAAAAGCTTCTTTATTTATATTTATAAGAATGGTGGTTGAGACCTAGCTTTGCGTTCTTTAAGAAACTAAAACCTCTTAAAGAAGAGACAAAAAATGGTAAAAAGAGGAAAATTTTGTTATCTTCTATTGGGTGGATGGGATGGATCTAATTTTTATAAGCAGCTCTACAGATCGGAGTGGGACCACAGATTTAATCTATTTAGTCTTGGTGGTAACATTGAGAGTGCGAGGGAAGAATGGTTGGAGGAGTTTAAGGTAGTTGAAGTGAAGAAAATAGTGTGGGAGTTGGATAGGGATAAATCCCCTGGACTAGATGGTTTCACAATTGCATTTTATCAAGATCGTTGGGACTTGAGAGGAGGTTAAGGGAAAATTCATGGAGGCTTTCAAGGAGTTTTACTCTAGTAAGATCATTAACAATATATCGAATGCCATTTTTTTAGTATTGATTCCCACGAAGAATGGGGTTTAGGAGATTGAGACTTCAGGCCGATTAGTTTGACGACTAGTTTGTATGATATAATCTCCAAAGTCTTACCCCTTAGGTTGAAGGATGTGTTGAGTCTGGTGGAATCTAGGCATCAAAGTGCTTTCATTTAGAGGAAACAGATCCTAGACAGTGTGTTAATAACAAATGAATGCGTTAAGGAGAGGATGAGAGATGAGTGTACAGGGACTATATATGCAAGATAGATTTTGGAAAAGGCATATGATAGACTGCAGTGGGGCTTTTATAGATGCTATACTTGAGTGAAAAGGTTTTAGGACTTGGTGGAGGAGGTGAATTAGAGGGTGTTTGAGAAATGTATCGTTCTCTTTTGTGCTGAATGGATGTGTTGAGTGCCTTTTTTCTTAATCTAGGGGGATTAGGCTGGTGATCCAATGTCTCCTATGTTGTTCTCTCTAGTTAGTGATGCCATGAGTCGGTTGTTTCCTAGAGTTGAAGAGGTTGGATGGATTAAAGGTTTTAAGGTGGACCAAGATAGTGTTCTTTTGTCTCATCTGTAATTTACCGATAAGATGATTCTTTTTCTTGAGGTGTCGGAGGATCAAGTGTTTTGCACTAAATGTCTCTTTTGATGTTTCAAAATGGTGTTGGGCTTGAAAGCGAATTTGGAGAAGAGTTGTATTGTTGGAATTCATGTTGGGGGGGGGGGGAGAACCTGGAAGCTTTAGCAGTTTTGATGGGATGCAAGGTTGGGGAATGACCATTAAAAGACTTGGGGCTTCCATTAGGAGATAACCTGAAGAAGGTGAGGTTTTGGGATCCCATTGTGGATAAGATGGAGAGGAGATTGGCTACTTGGAAGCAAAACTATTTGGCTTTTTGGGGGAGGATTACACTTATACAGGCTTCTTTATCTTACCTACCCTTATACTACCTTCCTCTTTTTTAAAGCCCCTGTTGAAGTTGGAGAAGATTCAGAGAGATTTCTTATTTTGGGGTGGGGGTCGAGGAAGGACGATTTAGTCCGATGAGAGATAGTGTATAGGTATAGAGATCGTGGTGGTCGTAACTTGGAGAATACCTAGGCTAGAAATCATGCTCTATTGGGTAAATGGCTATGGAGATTCCAGATTCAGATTGGGAGAGCTTGGGCTTGTTTTTAAGCTTGTTGCAGAAAAAACTTGTGATCAGTTTGTTAGAATTTCTTGCTATATATGTTGAGTGGTGATATGGAGGAATTGGATATCCACTTTTTTTTGGTGTGTTATAGAGGCGGCATTTAGTAGATTATTGGAGAGGGCAACTTCACATAATTTATTGGACAATTTTCGGATTGGGCAGGATGATCTTAGAGTGTCCCATTTGCAGTTCGTAGATGATATGCTGGTGTTTTGTGGAGCTTTTCAGTTGCAAATAAGATACTTAGATGTATCCTTGTTTGTTTTGAAACAGTTTTGGGCCTGAAGATTAATTTGGTCAAGATTGATAATTTTGGGGGTACCTAAACCTTGATTTACTTCATATCGATTGGGGGTGTAAGATGCGCAAAAATTCTTGACAGTGTATTTGGGAATTCCTCTAGTTGGACGTTATAAAAACACTTTTGTTTATGATGGTTTTGTAGAGAGGATGGAAAAAGAAGATGGTGGCTTATTAGAGTCAGAATTGATCCAAAGGTGGTAAGATGGCTGTTATCCAGAGTTCTTTGGCCAATATTCCTACTTATTATATGTCCGTTTTGAATATTTTGATTTTGGTGGCAAAGGGGATAGAGACGCTTCAGAGAGATCTTTTGAAATGGGATGGGGGTTAACCATAATTATCACGTGGTGAGATGGTCCTTGGTTTGTCTACCTGTCAGAAGGTAGGGTAGGGTGAGATCACTAGAGAAGTTCAACTTGTCTCTGATAGGGAAATGGCTACAGAGATTTGGAGAGGAAAAAACCAGTTTTTGGTGTTAGTTTATTGTTGCAAAATATGGAAGTTTTCTGGGGATTGTGACACATTGCCTTTCTAGTTTGGTAAATAGACAGAGTACTCCAATCAGCACTTGCAGTTATGCATATAATATTTGTCTACCCCTCTTCTCTTTTTCTTCTTTTGATCAGTGATACAAAAAGTAAAAGTTTTTACCATGAGAAATCAGATTTGATCAATAATACAAAAAGTAAAGTTTTTACCATGAGACATCAGATTGTCTATTTCTTTGAAGGTTTAGTTCAATGTGCCTGGGGTTTCTGAACTCATATTTTACTTAAGGCTTAAAAGCTGTCCAGGAATAAGTATATTTAAAAATTATGCAGAATAAGCATAGCATACATTGTCTGTAGTGCACATGAGTTATTTATTAAAAATATGCAGCTTAATCTTAGCGTTCTGGCTTTATAGTTTGATTTATAAGGGCTATTGGGCGGACGTTTGAAATAGAATGTTCCCACTCCTTTGAGAAGAATATTACCATTTCTTGGGGACATCTGATAAAAAATAAAAATAAATAAAAGGAAATAACAATATCAATTGTCTAATAATATGATTAGTGGATGTTCTGTTGCTATATCTCTCAGTTGTATGTTTTTTGCATTTGGACTATACGTATTTTTAAAATCATTATAGGGTACAATAAGGGCCTATCACGATATCAACATTCACCACATGGTCCAGGTATGTGCACAGCATATGTTGCAAGATATGTGAACAGCCATTTCTTCATAATCACTTCTTCTTGAGGATACTATCTTATTTATATATTTAAAAGTTGATGCATTTTCGAGTTATGTATTTTCTGAAGTACTATATGTTCATGGTGCAGCGGAACTATGATGTTTGTCTCCCACATAACAAGATCCCAGAAGCACTTTGTCAACTTGCTAAGGGAATGGCTGCACCTGCAATGTCAAGTTCCCTTTGCCAGGTGATATGCTTGGCGGACACCTTGATGACATGGAAGCAGATTGGAGTAAACCTATAGTAAGCATCAGGTATTTAATTATAGAAGTTTCTTCTTATGGACTAAAAATTTCATATTGGAGTTTGGATATGCATCTATAATTTTTTTCTTTTTCTCAGCTTGGGCTGCAAGGCTATCTTTCTACTGGGAGGAAAGTCTAGGGAGGATCCCCCAGTGGCGATGTTCCTACGGAGTGGTGATGTTGTACTAATGGCTGGAGAAGCAAGGGAATGCTTTCATGGTCAGTATAAATTTTCAGCGTCTTTGCTTTATGTTAGGTATATTTGTAAATGGATATTTGGTACATATGATTCCAAACTCTTGATCTTCCAAGTTTTATTTTTAAGGAAATATATAAAGTATATATGTCATGGAGACTGTAAGAGTAGCTTTTTAATGGTGTTATCCGCATGGCTTGGTTTTTTAGGGTTTGGGTCCCATCAATTTAATTTACAAATATTGGGTCTGGGACCAACCTGGCCGAATCATCTTGGCCATCAATATCTCACTGTCGCTTCTTTTTACATCAAGAAGGATGTGTTAAAACAATCCAATTTCTTAAAAGAAGTTTATTTTCATATCTCCAATGGAACCATTATCACTTCTATTGGCTCTGTATTTCTAAGCAAACCATCATGAGAGTTGTGCTTAGGAATTCCTTTTAAAGTTTTTTTTTTCTTTCAGTAAAGGTATCTGTATTAATTCCTTTTACAGTGTTCTACACTCCCCTAATGCTTTACCCTTTAGTACCAGTTTCTTACCACAATCTTTAACAGAATTAATCATTCTTGAAGTTTAAGAGAAATGGTGCTGCCACTATCTTTAGTTGAAGTCAGAATTTTTTTCTGATATTTATGTACGAATAAATTATTTTAAGAAGAAAAATGACATCTCCTGGGTCCTGATTGCTTTTGATATATCTCTAGGTATGTGGACATCTTCATGTACTTATATGATGATGCCAGAAGTTCAATGATGCTTCTCCAAACCTGCTTTAGAATAGTTCAACATTACAAACAGCATAGGCAAGGGAATATGTTTCTTTTATAGAAATACATTTTATAATAGAACTAATGTTATTTAAGGTATATGCAAGCATATCTATGTGATACACACAAATTGAATTACCTTAAAAAAAGCAATAAATATGTTGACAATGTGCACATATGCGAAGGCTTTGTCATAATGAGTGGTTTGATGATTTTGGGGCATAAAAAATTAAGGCTCTGTCATAATGAGTGGTTCTGCTTATATGTTTATTTTATAGAAATACATTTTATAACAGAACTAATGTTATTTAAGGTATATGCAAGCATACCTATGTGATATACACAAATTGAATTACCCTAAAAAAAGCCATAAATGTGTTGACAATGTGCACATATGCTAAGGCTTTGTCATAATGAGCGGTTTGATGATTTTGGGGCATCAAAAATTAAGGCTCTGTCATAATGAGTGGTTCTGCTTACATATTTGTTCTCGATGCTATGTATTTCTCTGGATGATTCTAGTAAAAGTTGACTGATAAGGAATCTACAAAGAAAGATGGTCATAGATGAGTAAATATTTGAGCATGATATGATTATGAAGTAGACAGGACATGGGCACTGTGCGCATTTGCCTATTTGGTTCAGCCAGTCATCCAAAAGTGTTATTTCGCATCTTTGATTTGGTCCCACACTTCTTTGGTTCTTCCACAGAAAACACTCGACAATTACCTAAATCAATCATTAATGTGCGAAAATTTTGACCTTCATTCTTAGTTTGAAATTGTTGGTCCTTTATAACTATAAATGTAATAATTGCTAAACATACCATCATCTAGTTTCCATACACATAGTAGGGCATAACAGATAAGACGAGACTGTCCTGAAAATTACTAAATCGTGGAGGCAACTAATGAGCACAATTTTCCTTTCCCTAGCATTTTTGGTAATTTGCTTAGAATTTTTAGATAAGAGGGATGCTAAAAGGCAACACATTTTGGTGCAACTCACTTTTCATCCCTTTCAAAATGACAAAATTTCGAACACAGATGTTGAATAATTACATTACCAACAAATTTCCTTGTTTTTTGCAGGGTTGAAAAGTGGGTTACACCAAAATGCATTGTTTTTTAGCATGCCTGCAAATATGCAACTTTTTTTTTCTTCTTCTAAATGCAAATACATACTCAAAAATAATAAAGAAAGTTCAATTCAGATTCTTTTCTTCAAGAATTTAAACTTAATATAGACTATGAAGTTCTTAAACTACAAATTAATTCTACTGAGAGTGCTCTTGTTGGAGTTAATTAGCTATTGTTGGTGTTAAGTGCAAGTGGTGGTTGATAAATGATTGGAACTAATTGTGAGTTCCTGAAATGGGTTCAGCACCTTGGTTGGACAATGGGGTCATTTGATTTTATTAATGAGATCAGGATAAGCTCATTTATCTCCTCATTCCTACCTTGTTGCATGTTCACATACTTTTCAAGTGGACCTTGACACCATAAGACCCTTTTTACCTGGAGATATTGTCTTGATCCTACCAAAGAATATTTGTGAATTATTGATGTTGTCCTTGACATATTATCTATATCTGAATTATTTGTTGGAGTATTGTTGACAAAATATGGTAATCGCATTACTACATCTTGAAAGGAGCATGTTCAGTGCTCTGACTGTTGCTTTTGGTCCCATCTACGTGAGCTTCTTTTGTGTTGATCCCAGGACACATATAGTGAGTGTTTGGTCTCTAATGATCAAAAGTTAGTAGTTGATAACAAGTCGAAACAGCTATCTGTTTTGATATTGACAAATTGGTTGTTTTTGTTTTACCTCATATGGCTTTTCGGTCCACATCAAGGTTCTAAACCATGGTGTTTAAACTTGGTATCGGATCGGGGATCGTTTCGATCCGATACTGAGTTGGATCGGCAATCCAACTTGGGATCGGCTTGGAATCGCGACTCGTCCCGAGCCGATCCTGAGTTGGATCGGCTGATCCGGCCGGGATTGACTGATCCTTTACACCGTGTTATAAACCCAAAGACCCAGTTTCGACTTATATATCTTTGAGTCTTTGAGTTCCAACAGTATTTAAAAAAATAACAGTATTGGAGACTAGATTAATCTCAGAACAAGCAATTAAAATCTGAAAACATTTGGGCACAACTATGGTGCTTTGATCTTGACTTAATTTGTGTGTTTTATTCATACGAACATTGCAATTTGGTCTCTGATTGCGTGAGGTTCGATTCATTAGGTCCTGAGTCCTGAGTCGAATTCCAATGGTTATAGAAAATGCAATGTTTCCAGTTCATAGCATATGATGAGACTCCGAGCATCCTTATCATGATTATTTTATTAATAGTTATATTATCTGCAATTAATAGAAAATCTATGTAGTGATGAATGGTAAACCGATCTGACTTCCATTTATTCTTCATTAACTCATAGTGAATGTGTCCTTAATGCCGGAAAAAAATACAGTTGCCACCCGAACATGCATAAATCAAGATTAGATGCTTCAACACCATTAGCTATATGGCATCGATGATGCCAAATTATTTTACACCTTTTCTTTTTCCAACTGAAAATTGAAATTCATGATTCCTAATTGAGGTGCGGATTGATTTGATGCCTATTGTCTTTTGACCAATTTCTTTTTCATGACTTACTAAACCATCACCTTAGCTTCTTTTTTTGTAGGCATTCCACGGATCTTCACAGGCAAAGAAAATGCTGAAGTTACCCATCTCACTTCACAATTTTCACACCAAGATGATTTTTGTTTCATGGAATACATCAGAACCTCAAGAATCAACATCAATATCAGACAAGTCTTTTGAGTACAATTCTTTTGCATCCAGATTTTGACGAAGTTGAGTTGAGTTACTTGAAAATGAATCTAAATTATTCACAACTTTGTTTCCTTTTATCCGAGTAGTTAAAATCTCCATCGCTTTATTATTTTATCATTGTGCAATTTTTTATTATTATTTTTTTTTTGGGACCAGCATTATGAACTTCTCTTGCCATTTTTATTGCCTGCTCTTTTTTCCTTCCTGTTTTGAATTGATGCAGGATTTCGATACTCACCTTGTGAATGCAGCAGCTTGGCTTGTACTGGTCTCAGTGAACTCTAGCTATCCATAATGTTCTATTCTTTAGGTTCCAACACTAGGGTCAGAAATTTTTTCGGCAAGCTTGGCAAGTGATCTCCATGTGTGTAGAACCTGTCTGATGGGTCGTCACCTCTCTTTCATTCTCTCAGCTTTCTCCACCTCTTCCCGTGCTCGCTCCCACATGTACCTTGCCCGTGCAAACTCTTTCTGTGCCATCTCCATCTCTCGCCTCGTTAGCTCCCTCACTCTCTCTGCATAACCCTTCTCAATGGCAGCTAGTCTAATTTCTTCTGCAGCCTGCCATTTTAAAGCCTCAACATGGCTTAATTCGGCCTTGGCGTCACCATACTCACAAGGTGGCCGTGCCTGGATTGGTTGGAGACTGATCGACAACTGCAGATCAAGCGATGGCCTGAGACCTCCCGGAGGAATCCCAGAAGAATCCAATGTGCAGGCAGAAAGATGTGTTAAAGAGGGTGTGGTATGGTGGAAGAATGCGAGGAGTAGTTGCAGTTCTTTGTGATCTTCTTCTTCCATTGGGGAATGATAAACAGATGAAGAACCAAGTCAGATGCCGAGTACAGGTTTACGGGTGGCTATATATATAAGAAAAGTGTTCCTGTCACCAAGTTACGATCAATGACTCAAGTGAAATCTGGTACGTTGACGAGGATTCCCTTGATTCTGTTATGTTGAGATTGCTATTACAGCAAGACTTTTTTGGTAAAGAGTATGGGTATTCATGTCATGTTTCTGCCTATTACTATAAAGAGAGTTCCGTTGTAATAGAGCCAAAGACGGGCGTGGGGAACGGATCGCTTTATTTGGCAATGAATAACTTTTGCTTTTGGGTTCGTTTGTTTGTTTTTGGCAAGTTGTTTTTGGGTTCATGGTATTGTCTTTCTTATTTCTTTTCGTTTTAATAATTTACTTTTCTTTTTGCGGGATGAGGATGCGGAGGGTGCTAGATCCTCTGGACCGTTCAATTTATAAATTAAAAAAAGAAAAGAAAAACATTGAATCGGTGGATTGGTTGTACTTGCTGGTTTGTACCGGTATCGGTTGGATCGGTTTGATTGATAGTCTTATGATACAACTATTATATCGTGGCTTAGGATCAGACCGGCCTTGGCCAATCCTGATACGGACTGAATTGGTCGAAACCTTGTTTGCCAGAGCAGAAAGAGTCGGACAGTATCTCTCATCTCAACGATTCATCAGTTGATCTATACAGAGCTAATATCATAACAATCGAACGATTCATCAGTTGATCTATACAGAGCTAATATCATAACAATCGCGTCGATTATACGCTTTATTTATCTGATTGGAATGTGATCATAGGAGCTACAAATTATTGCTTAAGAGTGTTGTGGTGTGAATGTAAGAGGAATGGAGAGTATTTTGTTTGTGCTCGGTTAGGATTATAGTTAGGTGTGCAACTCGGTTCGGTTTGGGTTGGATTGATCTCATCCTAACCCCAAACTATGAAACTCAAATACCAAACATATCTCCTTGAAGGTCAACCCAACCCTATTTGAAACCCGAATTATGTAACCCAAACGCCAAATCGATTCTATTTTGTAAACCCAATCCAACCCAAACTCCAATTTCAGGTTGGGTTAATTCGGGTTGATACAAACAATCACAGTTTGAGTCATATACTTGGACTTAAATTAGACTAATAATGTGCAAATACTTAAATTTAGAGTGGTTTTTATAAACCACTAAATTCTAAAATTTACATATTTCTAATATATATGTTATTAAACAGGCTAATTCGGTTTGGGCTTCGGGTTGGGTTGGGTTACTTGAAGCCCTAACCCAAAATTGAATCAAATTAATTCGGGTTAGTTTTTTCAACCCAAAGTGACATAAAACCCAACCCAAACAG
>JAUPMG010000017.1:16309115-16326713 GCA_031762675.1 Pachysandra terminalis | reverse complement strand
ACTGCTCAAGAAATAGTTGAAAATAAAATAATAGGGTTATTAGACTTAGATGGCCGTACATATGTATAAAGCTTGTTCTCTTACAAAACTAAACTCCAATTCCTACTAATGCTAAACCTCTAACTCTGACAATAGTCCATATACTTAATTTGACTCAAAAAAAGAAAAATCTTTTGATCTTTCCAAATTTGAATCAAAGATTGACCTTGGTATACACTCAATATACATATACACAAAATAATCTTCCTATTCTAACCTATCAGTAAAGGTATCGGCCGATACCTTTACCAATAGCCTCTATTTCTTAATGGCATCAGTCAATACGCACCGATGTGTATCAGCTTTGGAGGGTGCCGATTCCCGAGCCAACACCATTACTATCAACCTTGTTCTCCAGTCTCTCATAATCATATCAAACTGAAGTTCTCTAAACTCTTCCTAGATAGCCACAAATTGCGCCACATAAACTTGGTGCTCTGTACTATCTACAAAAGTGAAACAACAAGATGTCTTATCCTTGAAGATCCTCTTGTTCCCCTCCCTCCAAATTCTTCATCGTATTGTATGATATGGAGCCTGATACATCTGCTTCCACATTGAACATGCCCCCCTAAAACTCCAATGTCATAACAAATCCCCTATATCTACACTGCAAGCAACAACCAATTATAATCAATCACCTGTAAAAAATGGCACTGCAACAAACGTGTCACCTCGCAATGAATAAACAAGTGATTAACAGATTTCCCTTCCATAGTGTTTAAACTCGGTATCGGATCGGGGATCCTCCAGGACAGATACCGAGTTGGATCGGCGATCCAACTCGAGATCAGCCGATCCAAAACATGGCCCAATATATGTATTTTTTTTAAAAGAAACTTTTTGATGGGAGCTAGACGATCCAATACCGAAACCAAGTCAGATCGTTTGGATCGGACGACCTAACTCGGTTTCGGACCGAGTTTGAGAATTTTTAATAAATTAGGGATCAGCTTGGGATCGCGACTCGTCCCATGCGGATCCTGAGTTGGATCGGCCGATCCTTTACCCCAAATCCCCTCCTTAATGCACATGACAAATATATTTGGGGATAAAGATATATGCCTTTCTCCTCCTTTTAAGGACATCAAAGGTATTAATCTTTTATTCTTTTTTAGGGCCATAGCACACACTACTCTAGGACTGAGCACCTGCCAAACCTTAGTAAAGGGGAAAAGAGACACAAGATTCAACCATGGGGAACACAAAAGGGGGAAGAATGTTTTGGAAAAATAAACACCAATAAAATGGAGAGACCACACTTTGTGATCCCTAAAAGAAAAGTGAATAAAAAATGTCCTTAAGATAATTAGCTAATTAAGTGACTTGTTTAATGTCAACTAAGATATCAGCCACGAATGCATTTTTGTTGGAGTCTACACCAGGGTTTTAAGTATTGGTTTGAGATCATAACTATGCCCCCTCCAAAATTGATACGAGTCTGTGTATTGACTGATGCCATTAACAAATAGAGGCTTTTGGTAAATGGAGGAAATTAGGGAAAAGATATGCTATTGAAGGCTTGAGGAGGGCATTTTAGCCTGCCTATTTAAATCCTATTCATTCTTGTCGATGACGAGTTTACTTCTTACCACAACATGCCAAAGGCTATCCTTTCTCACTAAGATGGAAATCTTCTAAAATCAACATACCACTGACACTTGCAATTCCCTTACAAACTATCAGTTTATTTTCGTTCTCTTCGTTGTTATTGAGCAATATAAAGCAATTAACTCCTTTCCTATGTTTTGCTTCTTTTTCCCCCTCAAAAGTAAGATCTGTTTATGTTGGTTAGATTCGGTTCTTCTTCTTCATTCTTTTTATTATAAACAGATTTAGTTCTGCTGTCACCAGACATGTTAAATCCAGGTCATATGAAGATTATGTGATACACTTGTGTTTCAAACTATAATTGTGACATGTAGAGGGCAGGTAATATTGAGCCATATAAATTTCCAATGTTCAATTTGCCTAATGAGTCAGACGTCGAAACCATGCCATCATTCTTTAATATCTTGAGCTCATTACAATATAAGGATTGCTGCTCTGCTAAACCTAATTTACTCTTGGTATAGGGAATAATTCCTTCTGTTTATCCAGGTACCTCTCCTGACAATGTTAGAAGGTTACAATTTGCGAAGGCAGGAAAACGAAGAAGAGAAACAAAGGCTTAGGGTAAGTGCTATTGTCACTGCAAAGAAAAAATTGGAGGTTCAGTATTCATTCTGAAAATAAACTTAAAAATAGGTTCTTTCTCCCTCTCTTGCCCACCCTCTCCCACTTTTTTTTTTTTCTTTTTAAATTTCATTTTATTCTTATATTTCTTTAGATTAGCATATAGGAAATTGCACCTCATCATCTACTTTTTTCATTATAACCTTCATGATGAAATGGTTTCTCATACAGGAAATGAAGAAGCTACAAGTTTAAGTGGTAGTTGAACAAGAGAATTTGTTCATGTCTAGGCCGAGCACAAGCAACCGCCGTCTGTCAAATAGAAGCTTGAATGGAGGTTTTGGAAGTGCTACCCCTTTAAATCGAAGGCTTTCTTTTGGGGATCCAACAGCTAGGATCAAATAGCATTAATTCTGCCACTCAAGGCATATCCTTCATAAATAAAGAAAGAAAGCACAGGGACAAAAATGTTGGCTCGTTGGGGCCATGCTTCTCATACAATAGAAGAAACGGCTTCAGTGGTTTCAACATATTCAGGTCCATTATCTCCTTAATACTTCAGTTAGTTGTGTGGGGGAAGTGGAAAGTCGGTAGTTTTGTCTTTATGCATGATCCAAGAAGTCATAAGTTAGAGAAGAAAGCTTATTATCTGGAAAATAGAGACTGTAAAGGAATAAATTCTACTCATTGTTATTAAACTAAGTTATTTGGGCTGTTCATTATGGATGCTATGTCCCCAGTCCTAGTAGGATTAAGGACTTGGGTTCTAACTAGAGAGTTGGAGTAGAAGTTGTAGTAAAGTTTTTCTATAAAAGAAAAACTCATCATCCAATATCTGTTATCCAATCCATACGTGAGTTTCTATTTGTTGAGAAATCTCTCTCTCTCTCTCTCTCTCTCTCTCTCTCTCCCTCCTATTTTCAGGTAGCTGGTGAGTTATATATTCTCAAATGAAAAAGGGAAAATGCAAGAAAAGAAAAAGTTGGTTGTTTATTTTGAAGCTATACAGAAGTTCTTGAGAATAAGAATCCAATCCCAATGTTTTGTTTCGTCTTTCAAGTCACAAACAGTTCTTGGATTCTTGAGGAACAAAACTTCTTGGAATGTAGTTGGACTGACTCGGTATATCAAAAATTCTATAGTAAGCATCAGGTATTTAATTATACAAGTTTCTTCTTATGGACTAAAACTTTCATAATGGAGTCTGGATATGCATCTATAAGTTTTTTCTTTTTCTCTCAGTTTGAGCTGCAAAGCTATCTTTCTACTGGGAGGAAAGTCTAGGGAGGATCCACCAGTGGCGATGTTCCTACGGAGTGGTGATGTTGTACTAATGGCTAGAGAAGCAAGGGAATGCTTTCATGGTCAGTATAAATTATCAGCTTCTTTGCTTTATGTTAGGTATATTTGTAAATAGATATTAGGTACATATGATTGCAAACTCTTGATCTTCTAAGTTTTATTTTTAAGGAAATATATAGAGTATCTAAGTCATGGAGACTGTAAGAGTAGCTTTTTAACGGTGTTATCTGCATGACTTTGTTTTTTGGGGTTTGGGTCCCACCAATTTAATTTACAAATATTGGGTCTCTGACCAACCTGGCCGAATCATCTTGGCCATCAATATCTCACTGTCGCTTCTTTTTACGTCAAGGTGATATGATGAAACAACCCAATTGCTTAAAATAAGTTTATTTTCATATTTCTAATAGAACCATTATCACTTCTGCTGGCTCTGTATTTCTAAGAAAACTATCATCAGAGTTGTGGTTAGGAATTCCTTTTACAGTGTTCTGCACTTCCCTAATGCTTTACCCTTTAGTACCAGATTCTTACCACAATCTTTAACAGAATTAATCATTCTTGAAGTTTAAAAGAAATGGTGCTGCCACTATCTTTAGTTGAAGTCAGAAATTTTTTCTGATTTTATGTACCAATAAATTATTTTAGAAGAAAAATGACATCTCCTGGGTCCTGATTGCTTTTGATATATCTCTAGATATGTGAACATCTTCATGTACTTATATGATGATGCCAGAAGTTCAATGATGCTTCTGGAATACCAATTCCCAAACCCCAAACCTGCTTTATAATAGTTTAACATTACAAACAGCACAGGCAAGAGAAGATGTTTGTATTATAGAAATGTATTTTATAATAGAACTAAAGTTATTTAAGGTATATGCCAGCATGTCTATGTGATATACACCAATTGAATTACCCTAAAAAAGGCAATAAATATGTTGACAATGTGCACATATGCTAAGGCTTTGTCATAATTTGTGGGTTGATGATTTTGGGGAATCAACAAATGAGGCTTCGTCATAATGAGTGATTCTGCCTACATATTTATTCTCGATGCCTATGTATTTCTGTGGATGATTGTAGTAAAAGTTGACTGATAAGGAATCTACAAAGAAAGATGGTCATAGAGTAAACATTTGAGCATGATATGATTATGAAGTAGACAGGACATGGGCACTGTGTGCATTTGCCTATTTGGTTCAGCCAATCATCCAAAAGTGTTATTTTGCACCTTTGATGTGGTCCCACATTTCTTCGGTTCTTCCACAGAAAGCACTGGGCAATTGCATAAATCAATCATTAATGGGCGAAAATTTTGACCTTCATTCTTAGTTTGAAATTGTTGATCCTTTATAACTATAAATGTAATAATTGGTAGACAGACCATCATCTAGTTTCCTTACACATAGTAGGGCATAACAATTAAGACTAGACTGTCCTGAAAATTACTAAATCGTGGAGGCAACTAATGAGCACAATTTTCCTTTCCCTAGCATTTTTGGTAATTTGCATAGAATTTTTAGGTAAGAAGGATGCTAAAAAGCATCACATTCTGGTGCAACTCACTTTTCAACCCTTTCAAAACGACAAAATTTCGAACACAGATGTTGAAAAATTTCGTTACCAACAAATTTCCTCGTCTTTTGCAGGGTTGAAGAGTGGGTTACACCAAAATGCATTGCTTTTTAGCATGCCTGCAATTATGTAACATCTTTTTTTCTAAATGTAAATTCATACTCAAAATAATAAAGGATGTTCAAGTCTGATTCTTTTCTTCAAGAATTTAAACTTGATATAGACTATGAAGTTCCTAAACTACAAATTAATTCTACTGAGAGTGCTCTTGTTGGAGTTAATTAGCTATTGTTGGTGTTAAGTGCAAGTGGTGGTTGATAAATGATTGGAACTAATTGTGAGTTCCTGAAATGGGTTCAGCACCTTGGTTGGACAATGGGGTCATTTGATTTTATTAACGAGATCAGCATAAGCTCATTTATCTCCCCATTCCTACCTTGCTGCCTGTTCACGTACTTTTCAAGAGAACCTTGACACCATAAGACCCTTTTTACCTGGAGATATTGTCTTGATCTTACCAAAGAATCTTAGTGAATTATTGATGTTGTCCTTGACATATCATCTATATCTGAATTATTTGTTGAAATATTGTTGACAAAATATGGTAATCCCATTATTACATCTTGAAAGGAGCATATTCAGTGCTCTGACTGTTGCTTTTGGTAGGAATCCCATCTAAATGAGCTTCTTTTGTGTTGAAACCAGGACATATATAGTGCGTGTTTGGTCTCTAATGATCAAAAGTTAGTAGTTGAAAACAAGTGGACACAGCTATTTGTTTTGATGTTGATACATTGGTTGTTTTTGTTTTACCTCATTTGGCTTTTCTATCCACATCAAGGTTCTAAACCCGATGACCCAGTTTCGACTTGTATATATCTTTGAGTCTTTGGGTTCCAACAGTTTGAAAAAATAACAGTATTAGATACTAGATTAATCTCAGAACAAGCTATTAAAATCTTAAAACATTTGGACACAACTTTGGTGCTTTGATGTTAACTTAATTTGCTTGCTTTATTCATATTAACATTGCAAATTGGTTTCTGCTTGCGTGAGGTTCAATTCATCAGGTCCTGAGTCCTTAGTTGAGTTGCAACAATTATAGAAAATGAAAATGTTTAGAGTTGATTGATTCAGAATCCTGTGTCGAGTAGTTGTATCATATTTGGCAGCCAGCCAAATTGTTTGATTAAATTCCAAAACAATTCATAGCATATGATGAGACTTCGAGCATCCTTTTAGTCATGGTTATAGTTGTATTATCTGCAATTAATAGAAAATTTATGAAGTAAAGAATGGTGGATTGCAATGCATGACCGATCTGACTTCCATTTATTTTTCATAAACTAATAGTGAATTTGTGTTCTTAATGCCGGAAAATACAGTTAGCACCCAAACATGCATAAATTAGGATTAGATGCCTCAACACCATAAACTACATGGCATTGATGATGCCATTTATTTCAAACCTTTTTTTTTCCTACTGAAATTTGAAATTCATGATTCTAAATTGATTTGCGGATTGATTTGCCTATCGTCTTTTCACCAATCTCTTTTTCACGACTTACTAAACCATCTTCTTAGCTTCTTTTTTTGTTGGCATACCACGGATCTTCACAGACAAAGAAAATGCTTAAATTACCCACCTCACTTCACAATTTTCACACCAAGATGATTTTTGTTTCATGGAATACATCAGAACCTCAAGAATCAACATCAATATCAGACAAGTCTTTTGAGTACAATTCTTTTGTTTCCGAAGTTTGACGAAATTGAGATGAATTACTTGAAAATGAATCTAAATTTATTCACAATTTTGTTTTCTTTTATCTGGGTAGTTAAAATCTCCATGGCTTTATTATTTCATCATTGTCGATTTTGTTTTTTTTTGGAACCAGCATTATGAACTTGTCTTGCCATTTTTATTGCGTGCTCTTTCCTTTCCTGTTTTGAAGTGATGCAGGATTTCAATACTCACCTTGTGAATGCAGCAGCTTGGCTTGGACTGGTCTCAGTGAACTCTAACCATCCAATATAATCCAGAACTTGTTCTTTCTTTAGGTTCCAACACTGGGGTCGGAACCTTTTTCGGCAAGCTTGGCAAGTGATCTCCATGCATGTAGAACCTGCCTGATGGGTCATCATCCTCTCTTTCATTCTCTCAGCTTTCTCCACCTCTTCCCGTGCTCTCTCCCACATGTACCTTGCCCGTGCAAACTCTTTCTGTGCCATCTCCATCTCTCGCCTCGTTAGCTCCCTCACTCTCTCTGCATAACCCTTCTCAATGGCAGCTAGTCTAATTTCTTCTGCAGCCTGCCATTTTAAAGCCTCAACATGGCTTAATTCGGCCTTGGCGTCACCATACTCACAAGGTGGCCGTGCCTGGATTGGTTGGAGACTGATCGACAACTGCAGATCAAGCGATGGCCTGAGACCTCCCGGAGGAATCCCGGAAGAATCCAATGTGCAGGCAGAAAGATGTGTTAAAGAGGGTGTTGTATGATGTAAAGGTGTGGGGAGTAGTTGCAGTTCTTTGTGATCTTCCTCCATTGGAGAATGATAAAGAACTGAGTCAGATACTGAGGAGAGGTTTTTGGGTGGCTATATATATATATATATATATATAAGAATAGTTACGATCAATGACAAGTGAAATCTGGTACGTTGACGAGGATACCCTTCATTCTGTTATGTTGAGATTGCTATTACAGTAGACTTTTTTGGCAAAGAGTATAGGTATTCATGTCATGTTTCTGCCTATTACTATAAAGAGGGTTCCCGTTGTAATAGAGCCAAAGACGGGCGGGAGGGAACGGATCGCGTTATTTGGGAATGAATAGCTTTTTGCTTTCTGGGTTCATGGTATTGTCTTTTTTATTTCTTTTCGTTTTCTAATAATTTACTTTTGTTTTTTGAAGATGAGGATGCGAAGGGAGGGAGGAGTGGGTGGTATTGTGGTAATTATCTTCGCACGAGCTCTGTTGGGGGGTTTGGACTTTGGGTTAAGAGGCCTTTTTCATAAGGGATACTTTATGGTGGGCCTAGGACTGTCGGCCCTTCATTACAAAAAGCTTCCCACTTTTTTGTTTTGTGCCCACTCTTGTGCAGTTCGGCACGTAAACGAAGAAGATCGGGCTTTGATAAGCAGTGATCTGCCGGCACGGTTTAAAGTCTGGGGATCCGACCGGTTGCTGGAACGGTGGTACCGGACCGATCCAGATCGATACCGGTTTGGACCATTTAATTTATAAATTAAAAACAAAAAAATGTTGGATCAGTTGGACCGGTCATTGGATTGGTTGTACCGGCTGGTCTGTACTGGTATCGGTTGGATCGGTCTGATCTAAAGTCTTACGATACAACTATTTTATCGTGGCTTGGAATCGGATTGGTCTTGGCCGATCCCTATATGGACCGGGCGATACAGACCGGATCTGTCAGAAACCTTGTTATCTATTATACACTTTATTTAACTGCTGGGATTGAGATCATGGAAGCTGCAAATTATTCCTAGAGTATTCTGGTGTGAATGTAAGAGGATGGAGAGTTTAATTTGTGCTTGGTTAGGGGTAAAACTCGGTTCGGTTTTGGTCGGGTTGAACTCAACCCAACCTTAAATCAACCTCCTTTAAGGTCAACCCAGCCTCATTTAAAACCCAAACTATGAAACCCATACACCAAACTGGTGTTATTTTATAAACCCTACACCCAATCCAACCCAAACTACAATCTTGGGTTGGATAAATCCGCTTTGATAAGCACAATCGCAGCTTGAATCATATATTTCGACTTAAACCAACCTGAACAATATGCAAAGACTTAACTCTAAGCCCCTAAATTCTATATTAAACAGGTAAATTTGGTTTGGGTTTTGGGTTGGGTCAGGTTTGCTGAAACCCTAAAATAGAATCAAATTAATTCGGGTTAGTATTTTTCAACCCAAAACTGATCCAGTGATATAAAACGCAACCCAAACCGACCCAAAGTCACGTTGGATTGGTTTGGATTCAGGTTAGCCCGTCCAATTGCTTTAGTGGGCTGTGGTAGAAAAGGGTCCATGAGTTGTAATGCTAAGGGACCTGTAATTACCATCATATTAATTCCCAACCCATACGAGCCATACGGGGGACCCATAAAAGTAACTGATGCCAAGTGTTAGGATCCAAGAAAAAAAAAATAGAGCTGAATGTTCAGAGTGGGATATGAACCCACGCCCTTCGGACCAGAACCTTAATCTGGCGCCTTAGACCAACTCGGCCATTTCAACTAGAATTTAAAGTATTGCATTATTTGTCTGATCTACGGATGTACAACCGGGCCGGACCGCGCGGGTCTGACACGCTGTACACGTACTGTGCTCAGGCACGAACCCAGGTCCGTGCTATTCTGGGCCTGGATTCCCAGATCCGTAGCACGGTACAACCCAGCATGATAGAAATGGACCATATATTTTCCTTTGGCAAGAACCGCGGTCAGTCACAATAATATTCATACCCCATGCCGGGTCAGACATGGGATCCGAAAATTAGGCATGACCCGATAACTGATCGGGCCTAAGCACTAAATATATTTACCAAATGCTATTTTCTTCAAATAAACAGTTTATTGTTGCTGTAGATAAGTGCTCTCATTGAGCCACTTATCCAAAAGCACAAACCGAGACAAACGCAGCCTTAAGGTAGAAAGTTGCCCCAATCCACCAAGTTGGCGTATCTCTATCCATAAATCTAGACCGTACAATTAAACAATAGTTATCTCTCAGAATGATATCCGAAGAGACGCCCATTGACTATGGGTTTCCTTTTCAAGTAATATATCCACTACTGTAAGCTGTTGACGTGGGACTATTTATTTTATGTACTGTAGTGACCAAAAAACAAGACACGGTGCACCCTGAGACGAACGAAACTCGAGCCTATGGTTGCATTTGACCCGGCTTTTATAAGTGCTTATTTTAGCTTATAGTTTATTAAAGCAATTTTTAAAATTAAGTGTGTTTGATAACACTTAATGAGTAAATGCTTATTCATAAGCAGTAGAAGAAGACTACTCATAAGGAGAAGCTGTTGAAAACAACTTTTCTTATCACTTGCGTAAGAAGTTAAATCTAAACATTAGTAATATTTTCATAAAACCTATTTTATCCCTAAACTTTCATAAGTACTTAAATAAGTGTTATTTCTAAGTTTTAACAATATTTTCATAATACCTATTTTACCTGCAAACTTTTATAAGCACTTAAATAAAATTATCCAACGAGTCCATATCCAAAAGCACAAGCCGAGCCAGATGCAGCCTATATGTCAACCAAATAACCGCTATAAATGGGATAGAACCTCTTTGATCTCTCTCCTCTTGGGGGGGGGTTTGACGAACCCTAACCCGCCCCTAGAGGAGCAACAACCCTAATACGAAATCCGCTCCTAACCCTATTGGGGCGGATTTGACCGGGTTATAAGGTTCTTTTCAAAACAGACGTTTTTTTAAGTTAAAATATTTAATATTTTAAATATATTTACTTATAAAATATAAATTTATACATAAAATATATAGTGAACAGAAACAAGGCGAAATCGGGGCGGGTTAGAGCACAAGTTGAGCCAAACCCTAACCTGCTCCTAACCCAACTCAGGGGTTACCAAACCCTAAGCATTAGGTGAGGTGAGGCGGGGCGGTTTACCCGTTTAACCCAACCCATTGCCATCCCTACATGATCCACTTGGTTTAGCTTTCTTTCTTTTTGCCAAGTTGTGATCCTTTCCTTACTCTAGGTATCTATCTCATCTTGCAAGTTCCAACCTTCTTTCCGCATACAAACACAATCTCACTTTCATAAAAGAGACTTAGCACATGAAAAAGATTGCTTACTTCAAACAAAATAGTTTTCTAAAGGTGAATAAGTTGGCCCGTCCCATTGTAGCTTTAATAAGCCAAAGCTCATTCCAACATAATAAATACATAATATTAATAATAATAAATATAAATAAATAAAAATTGATGCCTACTGAAAAGCTAAGCCCAGCTAAATTCTAAGAGGTTTCATTGCATGTTTTTGAAATCCATGTAAATCTATGTACAGCAGATGGAGCTAATTGCCTGCAAACTGTACAAACACTTGGAGACTTGGTATTAGGAGGTGGAATTTGGTCGGTTTGGTTTGGTTTAGGGGTCAAACCAAAACCAAACCGAATTACAAAGCAATAAACCGAACTACAATTAAAAAAAAAATCGAACTAAACCAAAGTAGAAACTGAAAATTTCAGTTCAGTTTGGCAAAATTAATTCTATTTTCTATATCCAGCACACACACATTTATAATCTATTTTGGTTTTTTGGGTTCGACTCAGCTTAGTTGAAGCCTAAACCATAAACCAAACCAACTTTTTCGGTTTGGTTTGTTCGGTTTTCAGTTCAAACTGAACCAATTGACACTCCTACTTGGTATCCATCGGATGGAAACACAAAGCATTGGCTGGTTTAGCAAGCAAATGGGCCGATCATAAATGCCTATCTTCTACACAACCATCAAAATGCAGATTCCATATCACATGGCTATGGTCAGTGTAAATAATTATCAGTGATGGCGGACCCATAAGATGTCCTCAACATTGACTTGCACATTAAGGCTCCCAGTTTCTAAAGTATAGGAACTAACACTGGATCTATATCCATCTCTTTGGAGGGAATCAAGTTCTTTTTTTCTTTTTCTTTTTTTTTTTTCTTTTTCAAATTCAAAACAATAGGGAGAAGAAACGAGGGTCCCTAAGAGATGAATGAGAAGAGCAAGCCTTGAATCCAAAGCTTCAACATCAACTACCTACCTCTCTGTCAGTCTTTTCTTTTAAGCAAAAACTCACATCCAAAGTTCTCACCATCCAAGCTTTCTCTTCTTCTGCTTAAGCTCTCTTCTTCAATTTCTCCCTTCTCTAGTTGCTTAACAGAGAACATGCTCTCTGTTATAGAATAGATTCCTGCCTTCCTGAGCTCCTCCATTTTGATGAATTCCTTGACAAATCTATCAATGGGGTCATGCCAAACGCCCATGAAGACGCGAAGCTCAGCATTGCTAGAGACCTCTTGTGGATATCTGCTTCAAGAACTGCAGGTTGGTCTAAACTTTCCTTCTGTCCTGAAATGAAATATTTGGCTTACTTGAATTCCTATTGATGTTTCGTCTTGAATCAGCTAATCTGGGATGAAGTTGGACAAGATCAATCTGAAAGGGAGAAGGTTCTCTTGGAACTGGAACAAGAATGCCTTGGAGTTTACAGGAGAAAGGTTGATAGCGCAAATATCTCTCGAGCTCGCCTGCATCAGTCATTGGCAGATTCTGAGGCTGAATTCACCCATCTTCTTGTGTCTCTTGGTGAACGATCTCTCCCAGGACGGGTAAGCTAATTCATTTCTGTTGATCGGGATCAAGTAATAATAATAAACAGTAAAAATGAAAATCAAACAATGCACACAGCTATACGTGGTTCGGTAAAGCTTACGTCCACGGGAGAGAAGTTTCTAATATGTCAAAAACGAATTAGGGTTACAACTTATACTCCTACTCAATATATAAGGAAAATCCCCAATATACCTTTACCGTACCGTAGGGGGCTCTGCCCCCCAAGCACCCCTTAACCCCATGGTACTGACCCACACAAGAAGTTACCTATGACCCAATGGTGCTCTGCTTCTCTCCGCCCAATGGAGCCCCTCAGGTCCCTCCCCCTTGGATCTAGAGACTAGTGAATATGAGCCACCCACTATCTCTAACAATTCCCCTTATTATGTATGCATAATACTACCCATGGTGATTGGAGCAGACATGCCATGCTCTTCTGCAGCACGTGGGGTAGTAAAATCTGCATTGAAACGTTTATACAAACAAATGTATTAATTAATGCAGAACAATACTTAATCGCAGAATGGGAGACTGGAAGAAGCCATCTTAACTGCCTTTGGTGTCTATGTGCTAAAACTGACCAGGATCTTCAGATATATATTTTTTTCTGAACCATTCTACTCAAGTGATACTGTATGATGGTTTAGATTATTGTATAAGGGCATATTCGCAACATACACGTGGCATGATCTAGAGAGATCTTGTGATAAGGAGTGACACTTGCAGAGGACCTAAGCGTCCTTTCCTTAGTAAAGTCACAAGGCATATGGTGGATTTGTGAATGGACTTTGTACCTGTTTTCCAAAGAAGCAATGGAGGCCCAATGGTCGGGCCTGGCAGGGGATCAGTGAGGCTTGTGGTTTGGTGGGAGTGGATGGGGAGTTCGCTCCTCTCTTGTCTATACGTATATGCCATGGGGGTCCGCTTTCATGGAAATCGATTAAGACAAGGGAAGGGCTAGTGGAATCGATATGGAGGATCGGATATGTGGGTTGGATCGCCAACATCCGTGGATAGCGGTTTAATCTATGACGGGTTTGGGGAGCAGGTACCACCTATAAATAGGGGTCACCTTCCCCATTTTGCAGGATTGATTCTCTATGGTACATCCTCCCAAATCCTCACACTGTCCTCATCCTTCCTCATCCCCATAACCCTCTCTATCCTCCTCAAATCTCTATGGATCCTCCGGCATTCATAAGATCTGAACCTCTGGATCTGGACACTAATCTGCACACACACACAATTGTCAAGGTTGATTAACTAGGACAATTTTTTTTCTTTCTTTCTTCCTTCTTGTTCTTATTGTCATTTGGGGAGCGGGTACGTACCACCTATAAATAGGATCACCTTGCCCATTTTGAGGGATCGCTTCTCTATAGTACATTCTCCCATATTCTCCCACTATTCTCATCCTTCCTCATCTCCATAACCCTCTCTATCCTCAGGTGTCTGCGGATCCTCAGGCATTCCTAAGATCTGAACTTCTGGATCTGGACACTAATCTGCGCACACACAATTATCAAGGTCGATTACCAACTGGGACAATATTTTTTCCTCTCTTTCTTCCTTCTTGTTCTTATTGTCACATTTACGGTACAGGGGGTGAGGATGATTTCTTCCCTTTACCAAGTGTCTTCTTATCTTGATGCATGAAATCACATGTATGTATACTTGAATATGTGGTTGTTTTTTCCTGCAACAGCCAGAGAAAATGGCAGGAACACTAATGGAGCAGCTTAACTCCATTACCCCTGCTCTGCGGGATATGCAGCTGAGAAAGGAAGAGAGGGTTAACCAGTTCCAAAATGTCCAGATGCAAATCCAGAAAATTTCAGCAGAAATAGCAGGTCAGTCAGAGCTGGATATTACTCCATCAGATGTCACGGTGGATGAGAATGATCTCTCATTGAAAAAACTTGAAGAGTACCAGACAGAGCTACAACGACTTCACAACGAGAAGGTACAAAAACAACATTCTGGGGGTGGTTGAAGCATGTGTTAACAGGAAAACTAATGAGCATGTGTTAAGTTAGCAAGAAAACTGAGTACGTGTGATTTCACTATTGTAAACTTACACAGAGTGACAGGCTGCTGAAAGTGGAAGGACACCTAAGTACTATCCACAACCTTTCTGCAATTTTGGGGATAGATTCCTATGAGATCATCACAAAGGTTGACCCAAGCTTAGATGGATTGCACGGACAAGAATCGAAAAATATAAGTGATACCATATTGGCTAAACTCAGCAGTACAGTGGAATCTCTTGAAGAAGAAAAGCAAAGCCGGCTTGAAAAGGTGCATCTTCCCTGTGATTTATTCTTTCATTTAATCACATACTATTATGGTTTCACGGAGAAGTCGATACCAGTCTGTATTGGGACCATAGTGTTAAATATCAGCTGATCCGACTGATCCGACTCGGGATCGGGTCGGAATGAGTCATGATCCCAAGCCGATCCCAAAAATTGTTGAAGTTCTCTGACTCGGTCTGAAACCGAGTCGGATCGGATGATACAATATGGATCATCCGACACCCCTAAATTTTTTTATGATTTTAATAAATAAATTAATAAATTTGGGTCATGTTTTGATCGGCAGATCCCTGATCTGATACGAAGTTTAAATACTATGATTGGGACAGGTGACTATTCGTCTGAAATCAGGCTGCAGTACTAAACATCTTCAGAAAAGAATAGATATTGTACGTACGGGTGTCAGATGGGATCGGTCAGTATGACAGCAGATCCAAACTGGTACCGGTATGAACGGGTCAATTCTTCTTAGAAGAAAAAATCCTCCTGCAGAGGATGTTGAAATCTAAAACAGAACATAAACATTTACATTTCTATGAATCATCTGATCCATCTCACCCAGTGTATATTAGAACCAGACCGGTACTAGACCCAGACTGGTCAATACCGGACCATAGTGGCGGTCTGTACCAGGTCTAGCCAAGACCGGTCTAGTACACGATTACAGTCATAAAACCTTGTTTACTAGGAGCTCGTACCTGAGGTGCAGCAGAACATCTAGTTACCGAGGATGTCTTGGTTAGGTTGTTTCAACATGCAAGAACACAAATACACTAAATGCTATTCATCAGCAATAACAATAAAATTCAAGAAAGGCATATCAACTACGGTTTATACCTTGGTAGTCTCCTTTCACCACTTCATCCCATCTATCTAATCAAAGTTGTGTTTTTGCACCCTCATCAACCTGCAAAAGGCATAGTTTAGTGAGTGGAGTTATCTTCCTACTCGCTGAAGCACATGTTAGGACTCCAAATTTGTCCTCCTATGCTTAAGAAAACAACCTGCTATTTTGGCAATTTTTAGACATTCAGATATTTTACCTCATCCTGCACTACTTTGGTCATTGGGCGACTGAAACAAATACCTTGAAGTTGAGTTGAAGCACAAAATTTAGGCAAAACCTAAGCTCATTAGATGACGTAATGCAATATTTTAAAGCAATAAACAGGTTCTATGGTTAGGTGCTTAATCATATTATCCTCCACCCATTTTCCATTTTGCTTTCTGTTCTGGTTCTCAGAGATTCAATAAAAGAGACAAAAGCTTGTCCATGACTTTTTTGTGATCTTTGCATTTTGCAGCTTCACAGGCTTGGGAAGGCATTGAAAAACTTGTGGAGTCTTATGGACACACCCTATGAAGACCGCCGATCATTTTCCCATGTAACCAACTTAAAATCACTTTCAGCAACCGAAATATCTAGCCCAGGAAGTCTTGCCCTTGATATAATCCAACAGGTTGGTAGCTTTACACTGAAAAGCATCGTTATTCACAACTAGGACTGCTTCCGAATATCAAATTATTTTCAGGCTGAGGCTGAAGTAGAGAGATTGGATCAACTAAAAGCAAGCAAGATGAAAGAACTTTTCTTAAAGAAAAAGATTGAACTTGAGGAGATATGCAAGGGAACACACATGGAGATACCTTCACAATCAGAGATGGAAAATATAAATAACCTCATAAATTCTGGTGATCTCAAATTCTTCCTCTGTGTTATGTAACAAATTTTATTACCTTAATTCATTAAGTGTTAGTCTAAAGCTCAACTAACTCGAGTATGCTAAAGGGGAAATTGACCATGCTGATCTCCTCATGAGCATGAATGAACAAATATCTAGCGCAAAAGAAGAAGCTAGCAGCAGGAAGGCTATAATGGACAAGGTGGAAAAATGGATATTATCATGTGAAGAGGAACGCTGGTTGGAAGAATATAGCAGGGTAATTTTATTCTAAACAACTATTTATATATTATTTGGCATTTGTCTTTCTTCTAACCGTCTCATTTTTCTTTTACCACATATGAATTTAGGACGAAAATCGATACTCAGTGAGCAGAGGCGCTCATAAGAATCTGAAACGAGCAGAACGTGCCCGAGTAACAGTGAATAAAATCCCCGGTAAAAATAAAGAGTTGGTGATTGTTCAATTTATTTGATTCAACCATGTCAAACAAGCTCTTGTTTCTTTTCTAAAAGCGTATATTACAATGAGTAAATATAATGCCCATTTAATAATTCTTGTTGATTTCTTCAAAAATAATAATTAGAGTATCAGCTGGGTGAGCTGAAAAAAAAAAACTTCCATATCATCCACTTGGTTTGATTGAGTGAAAATGTCTATATATTAGCAAAGTTTGAAAACTTGTGTCGAAATTTGAAACCCTTCTTGCAAGTTTTAAATCATAGGATGCTGATAAGTTGCATATAAACAATGATGATAACTGTTTATACATGAGTTCTTATATTCGTGGTTTATATGCAGCTTTGCTGGATTTGCTGATAGCAAAGACTATAAGTTGGGAAGAGGAGCATAAGAAAGTTTTCTTGTATGATGAGGTGAGTTGCTTCACAGTTTATGAGGAGATTTTCAATAGGAAATTATCCTCTATTTCTTTTAGATCTGTAATGTGAATATAGTTGATGCAAGCAACCAAGTAGAAATAGCATAACAAAGAAGATGAGAAATGATAAGAGAAAAAAAGTACTGATAAGATACTGAACTGGGCCATATTGAGCTTCAGGTAAACATAACACTGCTCAAGAAATAGTTGAAAATAAAATAATAGGGTTATTA
>JAUPMG010000017.1:16286961-16309015 GCA_031762675.1 Pachysandra terminalis | reverse complement strand
TCCTACTAATGCTAAACCTCTAACTCTCATAATAGTCCATATACTTAATTTGACTCAAAAAAGGAAACTATTTTGATATTTCCAAATTTGAACCAAAGATTGACCTTGGTATACACTCAATATACATATACACAAAATACCCTTCCTAGTCTAACCTATCAGTAAAGATATCGGCCGATACCTTTACCAATAGCCTCTATTTCTTAATGGCATCAGTCAATATGCACCGATGCATATCAGCTTTGGAGGGAGCCGATTCCCAAGCCGACACCATTACTATCAACCTTGCTCTCCTGTCTCTCATAATCATATCAAACTGAAGTTCTCTGAACTCTTCCTAGATAGCCACGAACTGTGCCGCATAAACTTGATTCTCTCTACTATCTACAAAAAGTGAAAAAACAAGACGCCTTATCCTTGAAGATCCTCTTGTTCCCCTCCCTCCAAGTTCTTCATCGTATTGTATGATATGGAGCCTGATACATCTGCTTCCACATTGAACATGTGCCCCTAAAACTCCAATGTCATAACAAATCCCCTATATCTGCACTGCAAGCAACACCCAATTATAATCAATCACCTGTAAAAAATGACACTGCAACAATGTGCCACCTCGCAATGAATAAACAAATGATTAATGGATTTCCCCTCGTTAATGCACAAATACATTAGGGGGCAAAGATGTATGCCTTTCTCCTCCTTTTAAAGACATCAAAGGTAATAATCTTTTATTCCTTTTTAGGGCCATAGCCCACACTACTCTAGGACTAAGCACCTGCCAAACCTTACTAAAGGGGAAAAGAGACACAAGATTCAACCATGGGGAACACAAAAGGGGGAAGCATGTTTCAGAAAAATAAACACCAATAAAATGGAGAGACCACACTTTGTGATCCCTAAAAGAAAAGTGAATAAAAAATGTCCCTAAGATAATTAGCTAATGAAGTGACTTGTTTAATGTCAATCAGGAAAGGGTCCCTAGACTCCCTACAAAGAGGAAGATTCCAACAGTTATACCAACTAAGATATCAGCCACAAATGCATTTTTGTTGGAGCCTACACTTTAAAGTATTGGTTTCACATCATGACTAGACCGCCTCCAAAACCGATTCAAGTCCATATGTATTGACTGATGCCATTAAAAGTAGAGGCTTTTGGTAAATGGAGGAAATAAGAAAATATATGCTTTTGAAAGCTTGAGGGGGCATTTTAGCCTGCCTATTTAAGTCCTATTCATTCTTGTCAATCCCAAGTTTGCTTCTTACCACAGCATGCCAAAGGCTATCCTCTCTCATTAAGATTGAAATCTTCTAAAATCAACATAAAACTGACACTTGCGAGCCCCTTACAAACTATCGGTTCACTTTTGTTCTGTTCGTTGTTATTGAGCAATGTAAAGCAATTAACTCCTTTCTTAAGTTTTGATTTTTTTTCCCCCTGAAAAGTAAGATTTATTTATGTTAGTTAGAATCGTTTCTTCTTCTTCTTTCTTTTTATTATAGACAGATTCAGTTCTGCTGTCACCAGACATCTTAAATCCAGGTCATATTATGATTATGTGATACACGTATTTCAAATTATAATTGTTACATGTAGAGAGCAGGTAATATTGCTGCTCTGCTAAACCTAATTTACTCTTGGTATACGGAATAATTCCTTCTGTTTATCCAGGTACCTCTCCTAGCAATGTTAGAAGGTTACAATTTGCGAAGGCAGGAAAATGAAGAAGAGAAACAAAGGTGTAGGGTAAGTACTATTGTCACTGCAAAGAAAAAATTGGAGGTTCAGTATTCATTCAGAACTTAAATATAGGTTCTTTCTCCTTCTCTTGCGCCCCACCCCCCCTCTTTTTTTTCCTTTTCTAAATTTCATTTTATTCTTTTATTTCTTTAGATTAGCATATAGAAAATTGCACCTCATCATCTACTTTTTTCATTATATCCTTCATAACGAAATGGTTTCTCATACAGGAAATGAAGAAGGTGCAAGTTCAAGTGGCAGTTGAACAAGAGAATTTGTTCATGTCTAGACCGAGCACAAGCAACCGCCGCCTGTCAAATAGAAGCTTGAATGGAGGTTTTGGAAGTGCTACCCCTTTAAATCGGAGGCTTTCTTTGGGGATCCAACAGCTAGGATCGAATAGCATTAATTCTGCCACTCAAGGTATATCCTTCATAAATAAAGAAAAGAAAGCACAGCGACAAAAAATGTTGGCTCGTCGAGGCCATGCTTCTCATACGATAGAAGAAACGGCTTCAGTGGTTTCAACATATTCAGGCCCATTATCTCCTTAATACTTCAGTTAGTTGTGTGGGGGGAAGTGGAAAGTCAGTAGTTTTGTCTTTATGCATGATCCAAGAAGTCATAAGTGAGAGAAGAAAACTTATTATCTGGAAAATAGAGACTGTAAAGGAAAAAATTCAGCTCATTGTTATTAGTGTAGTTAAAACTTTGCCATTGCACTAATGGCCGCACACCTCAAAACTTAGTGACTGCAAGAGTGAACGAAAATAAGCCCTGGAAGGATGATTTCTACACTGTATATGCTGTACACTACACAGCTACTTTCACAAATCATTTGTTGTTTAGAAGAAGAGGTTTACCAAGTAAAGAAATACTCAATCTGTATCTGGGTTTGTTAGATGCCATTTTGAAAGCATCCTGCCTCTATGATCATGATATAGTACCATCATGTTGACATAAATATGTAAATAACACAGCTTTCAAAGTGACTGAAAGCCATAATCTATTCATCATCATCATCATCATATGCCTATCCCAACTAGTTGGGTTTGGTAACATGAATCTTGTTCCTCCATCCCAATCTGTCAAAAACCATATCTTCAGTCAAATTATGTGTATGTAAATCCTTTTTGATTGACTACATCCAAGTTCTTTTGGGTCTTTCTCTCCCCCTCTTAGAACCTTCCATGATTTCTCTCTCACACCTTCACACAGCTACTTCCCTAGGACTTCAGTTTACATGCCCAAACCATCTTAACTTACTTTCCTTTATTTTATCTCCTAATTGAGCCAACACAAACAACCTCGAATATGTTCATTCTTCACCTTATCTTTCCTAGTCTTCCCACACATCTATCTATCTCCATATTCTCACCTTAGCAACGCTCATTCTATGCATATGTTGCTTCATTGTTGCCCAACATTTTGATCCACACATCATAGTTGGCCTAATGGCTGTCCTATAAATTTTTCCTTTAAATTTGGGTGGAACAAGTAGATTGGATAATACTCTAGAAGTACTTCTCCAACAAAGCCATGCAGCTTCAATTCTATGAGCAACATCCTCATCAATATTTTTTTCTTTATGGATAATTGATCCTAGATAACGAAATTGATTGCTTTTAGGAATCATTTGATTTTCAATTTTTACTGTAGCTTCACCTCTACTATTGTTAGTGCTAAAGTTACATTCCATGTATTCGGTCTTTGTTCGAATTATTCTCAAACCTTCTGATTCCAAGGTCTCCCTTCATAACTCTAATTTTTTATTTACTCCCTTTAGTTTGGTCTACTAAAACTACATCATCTGCAAAAAGCATATAACAAGGCACCTCCTCTAGAATGCGAGTAGTTAATTCATCCATACTTAAAGTAAAAAAGATAGGGAATGGACTCATAGCTGAACCTTGATGTAAACCTATCTTTACTAGAAACTCATTTGCCTCACTGGCTACAACTCTCACCCTAGTTAACGTTCCCTCATACATGTTTTTAATAACCTTGATATATCTGATTGGTACCCTTTACTGCTCAAAACCCACCAAATTAAATCTCTAGAGACTATCATATGTTTTTTTTTTATTGTTGACTATCATATGCCGTCTCTAGATCGATAAAAACCATGTGAAGATCTCCCCTCTTCTCTCTAAACTTCTCCATTAATTGTCTAAGTAAAAAGATAGCCTCAATGGTAGACCTTACCTCCCTGGCTTATGCCAAATTGATTTTCAAGCACCTGGGCTATTCTTCTTAACCTTTGTTCCAACACTCTTTCCTATAATTTCATAGTATGGCTAATAAGCTTAATTCCACGATAAGAGGACATAGTACCAGAAGTAGTGAAATCAGATTATGAGTTCCAGTTTCTTCTTTCTAGTTTGTATCTGATGTATAACATGCATTCATGATAACTGAGCAACCCACCCTGGGTTGCTCAGTTGGTAAGGGCGAATAGTGGATTGTGTGGGTTAGGCGCACGATCTCAAGTTCGATTCCCCAGCTGGGCAGGTTCGGATTTAAGTGGGAGGTCGTGGCGGTGGGCTGCTGCGCAAGCCTCCTACTTGGGATTAGTCGGGCCTAAGGCCCGGACACCCAAGTTATCAAAAAAAAAATAATAATAATAAATATTTTAAGAGATTCTCATTGTTCCTTGTGCACTAGTAATTATACTTTTCAGTGTAATACTTGCAATTATTTTTTTTCTTATGCTTAATCAACATAAATATCACCAGACATTCAACCTGATTATTTACACAGATTGTCAAGTACTCATACCGCAATGACACTCCCAGAAATTTCAGAAAAATCATTATTAAGAACGGTAACGCTATGTAAATTTCTCAAACATAAAAGAAGTCAAAAAATTATGAAAGACATATAATGCTCAACCATTTCCTAAAAGAGTACTTCCCAAAACTTGCTTCATGCTTCATAATAAAGGGAAATCTGACAAGAGTTTAACTATGACCAGGTATGTTAAATATAACTGTACAAGAGGGGCAAAATATAGCAGTCAGACAAAAAGTCAAACTGCTATGCCAGGATTAGATGTGAAAATACAATTTAGGGCTTCTTTCGGTGGCATCTATGAATCACTTCACAAAACTCAGCTTTGAGAAGAGCCAACCTGATGTACCAATTTAACAGCATGCAGATGTGTCACAAATTCCACTAGATGAGGAAGTCTGCTTACCAGATGATGCTTCAGAATAGGACAATGCTAGAGTCACAGGATCAGCACTCTTCTTTCCTTTTCCACTCGGCGAATCTAATGGTAAGTCGAGACCCAACTCCCCATCAACTGTAACACTTTCTGCAGCCACAGAATGAGATGAACCACAGGACATGATATTGACATTTCCTTCCCAATCCTTGAGATCAGATAATGGATGGTCTGAATTATCGGCAGACTTCTGTCTAAGCATTGATTGTGAATCAGACTCTGGCAATTTTTTTGCTTCTCCGTGTTTTTCCAATAAGGGGGCCAGCCGCTTCTCCAACTCTGTTAAACTGAGATGCATTAAAATAGTAAGTAACGATAGACAAAACATGACCATTAAATGAAGAGCAATAGATGCCATAAAGTAATTGAGTGATGAATAATTTACAGTTGATATTTGCGCCAAGCTTCATTTCGTCTGGCTAAGTATATCTCATTATCCTTAAATGAAGAATTGTCTGCCAAAAAAAAAAATGGTTTTAGATTTTTGTCCTGCAAGGCATCACAAAGCCAACGAGCTAATGCTTGCTCTAAAATCCATGAACTTCACATTATCTATAAACTCAAAATAGTAAATTTTTGAATTACCAGAGCAAACTTGAGATCAAACCTTTCATTTTAAAGACATATCAGAAGACTACAATGCTACATATTTTAATATATTTCTTGTTCTAGTTTAGATAAAGTCTATCATAGAGCAACAAATGAGAACCGAGTAGGAAACATAAGCACAGTAAGCAACAATAGAGTAAACAGAGAGAAACGAATACATCACATTTCCTTCCTCCTCACTCCACTTCTCATCTTTTCACATTCCCTAATTCAAAACTGTCAATTTTTCTCTTCCAAAAGGAATTTTTAAGCTTAAACTCGGAAATAAAAAAACTATCTCATATATTTTTACTGCATTACCTACTTTTCTACATCCCCGTGAGTGGAATGAATTGGCATATATTTCCACAATGTGTTTCTTATGAAATGCAAATCCCTGTGGAAATGTTTTCCCCAGTAACTGTGATATATACCAAAGTTGTAAGAGCAGTGCAGTATTTTTGACGTAGTCAGCAATTTGAGGCCCAGATCATACAACTACAAGTGTCTGATCAGATTGATCTTTTGCATAGAGACTAACATGGCAAAAATCCTTAAACAGGATTTTTTTGTGGCCCCAAATAAGTGTTACATGTTGAGATATTAAGATGCAAATAGAGAAGGTTTCTTATGCACTAAGCAAGTAATCATATATCTCTCTTTGAATCTAAGTAATAGACACGGATATACACAAAACAAAACCCTAATGAAATCAGATCTCGGCCATCCATTCTAACTCCATCTAGACAGAACTACACTTAAAACAGCACACGGCTTTTAAGTGAATAAAACATAATATAAATAACCCTACATGGATGGAACATTAAGGGAAAATAAAAAGGACACAAAAGGAAATGAACCAAGGACAGTGAAAGATGATACAAAAGCCTTCACTTCCAGTCCTTCTTGAGCTTCTTTATGCAGTCTCTTTGAGCAATTCAATCAATGGCTAGCAAGCTTACATCAATTTGAGTTGAACACAAGTGTCACTTTTAATGACTAATAATATTTTTCATCCTCTTCTTTACCCACATGTCAACCATAATCAATTAACAATTCACTGAGTATGTTCATAGAAAAGGGGCTATTGATTAAAGCTTGGGTATATTAGTCTGACCATGTTAGCAGACCCAACTTTTTATAACAAAAACTTACCTATTGATAAAATGGTAATCAATATGTAAATCTCTTGGATACCATTTCTACTTTGGACATGAAGTCTTTAGGATTAGGTTGATCAGATGTCTTTGATAATTGCTAACTCTATATCAACACTAATTTAAGGAACACTTACAGATAGATATCATGAGTTCATGCTAGTTTGGTCTTAGTC
This sequence comes from Pachysandra terminalis, assembly GCA_031762675.1. NCBI lineage: Eukaryota > Viridiplantae > Streptophyta > Magnoliopsida > Buxales > Buxaceae > Pachysandra > Pachysandra terminalis. The sequence continues at coordinate 16,302,128 of JAUPMG010000017.1, read as the reverse complement.
CTTGGAAAAAAATAAATAAATCGGCCACTTTGGTGCCTTGGGCTAACTTTGGACCTGGACTGGGTCCAAGCCTAGTGGTTCATGGAGCAAGCTGGGTTGAAGGACTTTCTTAGCTTGGCCCCATGTGCAGACCTAGGAATCATATGTCCAGGGCTGTTTGATAGCAGCAGCCTTCACTGTTTCTTTCGGACCATGATACCAAATTACCAATGCTGTGAGAGAGAGAGAGAGAGAGAGAGAGAGATCCTCTGTGTATTATATATATATATATATATATATTGTGTGTGTGTGTGTGTGTGTGTGAGAGAGAGAGAGAGAGAGAGAGAGAGAAAACACCACAGAAAAGAAAAATATCTTCAAAGGATTCATTGATGTCTGAAGTTGGAGACTATACGCATAGCTGCAAAATAATGGATATGAGCTATACATGGAAGTTGACTTGGTCGTTTTGACGCTCCATTGTTAACAACCTTTGGTCGAGATGTTGTACTGGGGTGCTGCAAGCCCTGTTCAAGTAAGCACTATATTATATGTAACAGATATGTAAGCAAAAAACATTATTTGAGTGAACTTTATCATTGGAAAACATTAATTAGCAGCAGTCATCAATCCAAAAGTAGTAAAGCCAAATAAAAATGGTTTATACTTGCACGCAGATAACAAAAATAATGCATTGCAAGCACAGCCATTTAACATGCTGTCAAATTCTTTTTGATGAATAAATACCAGATATATAAGATCCCAGGCTAACAGCAGTCAGTAGGGAAAATAAAGAAAATACAAACAGCCAAACAGCTAAAAAGTAAACAAGAACAAAGGTAGCAGCCCATCACAAATCACCCCTCGTCATATAACATATACTTCGAGGAACACCAAAAAAGGCCACCTCACTTCCCATGCTGCCCTCTGCGAGACTGTCCACAAACACATTAGCTGTCCTCGGCATGTGAATATACAACTCAACCCGTTTGGCAAGTAGCAGGCCAAGGGAACAAAAAATGTACAAGTCTCCAAGAGTACACTTGGGATGAGACTAACCATGAAATCACCAACAAAGAGTCACCCTCCACCTCCTATGAACGAACCCTGCCCCGCCAAGCCTCCCTAGGACCTACCTATCACTAGGACACAATCGCTGCAGTAAGCACATTCCCCTCCTGATCGGACCCAACTAGGAATGAAGAAACTGTCTTGTGTGATCTCGGAAATACCACCAATCCTTGAGGCCCTGGGTTCCCCAAGGAGGAGCCATCAAAACTGAGTTTGATAGTCCCCTCCACAGGTGGCTTTCAATCTGGGCTGAAAGTCATCAATCAAGGAGAGGAGAGAGCATTGCTATTCCAGCCCCTCAGAATCTCAGACACTAAAAAACTTGGGGAGAGCGTGGAACACAATCAAAAGTGGAATAAGTGTAGTCCTCAAGGTGCATACGACCATTAACCGGACTCAAGCCATAATATATAGAGGAAATGCTATACATCTGCTTTGCTAAAGATTAGATGGGCATCAACTAGATGACATAAGAAGAAAGACTGAAGAACACAAAAGGGATAGTTCCAGAACCAAACAGACCCAAATGAAGAGCTAAATATAAACAATCAAATGTAGAATTTGAATATATAGAACCAACAACAGCTCCTATTAGCAAAGCAACTGATAATAGTAACAGGAAAAGGATCTCGTAAATATTCGAGAAGGGAAGGAGAGAACATTTGGTTCCCCATATTCAGGAGAGACCTTCTTGATAGGAAGATTACATGAGTGTACCCATCTGCTAAAAGCCCAGGCAGTTTGGGGTTTCTTCATCTCTCTTTTTGGATATTGCTGGATTGCCCCGCCATCAGTTAAAAGTGTGTTGTCTTTCTTGGCCCAAAGGTCCTTCTGGAGAGAAAGAAAAATATTATGGGATTCGGTTCATTTTGCTATTTTTTTTTAGGCCTTTGGAGGAGAGGAATTTCAGAATTTTTGAGGATGAGAAACATATTTGTCAAGTTTTTGCAGATATTGGTATATTTCTGATTGATTGGAGCTCGGGGAGCCCCATTTCCAGATGTAGCTAGAGCAGACTCTTTTCATAGATGGCATTTGTTAATAGAAGTATTGGTTGGATTCCTCTTCCTACCTTTGTAATTACACTTCCATGTGTACGATAGATAAATTTTCCTTATCAAAAAAATTAACAAAAGTAGAACCTCTGTATCAGCAACTTTTTTTTTTTTTTAATTTTTGTAGTTTTAATAAATTGTGCAAAAGAATTCATCTAATTCTACAAAGCAAGATCTTCTAGGATGCTCACGCGTCTTGGGAGCGAAATTGCAAGATCTTCCAGGATGCGAGAGCCTCTTCTTAGACAGTTATTGACTCCATTATGGTGACAGCAGCGTCATGGGTATGTACTTATCCTGAGTTCAGAGACTTGTCAGTTCCAGAGGTTATCAAAGATTGGAGGACAATTATATTTCTATGGACGTGGTATGGTAGGCATAGAGTGAGCCAGCAACTTTCTTTGGCTGATGGGCTGAAATCATGTTACACCATGTGCCTAGGTCTGCTAATGATGTGGTTGATAGATTGGCCCTATGAGGGATACATTGTTCAGTGGCATACCTTCTAGGTATATGATCCATGAGTAGCATACAGTTTGCTTGTAGTATGTTTTGTTTTCTTGTATGCTCTTTCTGATCTTTTGTCGTTTTACTTTTATTTTTTTGTTTTTGGGCTATGTTTCTCTCTAGCCCTCTCTTGTACCTTCTTTTCCTCCACACACACACACATATATATATACACATACACATTCCATCTGTATTATTCATCAAAAAAAAATCTACAATGCACATCTGGCAATTATGTAGTCTAGATCATAAACTTTCCAATCTCTTTTTCCGGAATAGATGCAAATGCAATCATATAAGCATAATTTATGCAATAATAACAACATAAGTGAGAATGAAGGGGAATAAATGGGAGTAGGTACCTTCTGCTTCTCCCGTCTCCTCAACATTTTTAAATGACATTTCTGGATGTAGTGCATCAAATGACCACGAGAATGTCTTGAATACAACTGTTCTTTCACTCTAGGGTTCTCAGAAAGCCAGTCAGAAATTTCTTTTGATTTAACAACCTCATTGTTATCCAACGATTCTAACCAGGAATAAACCGGTTTCCATTGGTCAGTGCGTTGAAAACGAGCTGATGGAGGTTCAGCCTGATTGACCTCCTTTTCCTGCCAATCATAAAATGATTATTGAAAATACGATGATAGTTCTGTGAAGATAAATCATATAATAGCAGTAAGGATACTGCACCCTCTGCAGCAACAAAAGTGATCTATTTAAAAACAAAAAATAAAGAGGAGAAGGAAAATACAATAAGAGAATCTGATAGCTAATAAAATAAGGATGCCCTTGTTCATCTTAAGGTTTTACATCGTACATGTACACTTGTATAATGTGGTTCATTTAAACGTGCATTAGCTTTGTTATCTTAAGCTATTCTTTCTAAACTTGCATACGGTGCCCATGTCAACTTAAGCAACAAAATAACATGGAGAACTGTACCACCCAGTAATGGTATCACATATCCATGATATAACATTTTTGTAAAACTAAGAAACTACCCCCACTCTCCCCTCAGATTCATAAAGATCATGTTATCATTTGATGGACAGTTTAGAAGTGTAAAATCTATGTGATAAGACTCAATCACAATCAACTATCCCCACCCCCAATTTCCTCATCATAATCCAAGACATGTCCCAACTATCAAGGGAGGCAATTCTCCTTATGTATCAAGTATCTGTTGCTAGATTTGACAGAAAGCAGCCAATATGTGCATTTATGGATCTAATTACTCACAAAGATTACACAATTTTTACTATAGTAGTATAGCTATATAATATCTCTTTCAGCAAAAAAATGGCAACGATAATAACATGAACATAGAAATAATTATAACATAATATATATGATCGGTAGGACAATGAGATGTAACATAGGTGGAATCAAGTGACACAATATTCACATGTGGGAGATGAGTTGGAAAGACCACCCCTTCCAACATGCTCCTCCACAACCCTCTTGGAATACAAAGTTTCAGCCCAAAAACATCTACAACATGACACACCAAAAAAAATTAAAACCAGAGAAACCTCACTTATTCTTGTGTCTTTCTCGCCGTTGTTAACATGATAAAACACAACATGCCACCCAAAATAGGCTTACATGAGTGCAGGATCTGTCCACATGGACCATCCAAAGGGTTCCCTCGCAGATAGATGATATGGACTGAGGATTAGCCGTGTCACCTTCCCACTCAGTTGTCATGTCTGAAAATTGTGACACACCAGGATTCCCATTATGGTGCATTTTACCATCCTGCCATGCTCATATATATACGTATACATATAATAGAGTTATTTTATCATGTCATTGGATGGCATATGATTAAGTGGGGGAAAAAAAACCATCATGTCATCTCTTCTTTTACCTTCCTAATGAAACAATTTTTTACGTAGTCATACCTAAAGAATATTTCTCAACATAAATATATACAAAATACCCTTCCTAATCTAACCTATCTCTCTTGTCTTTCCCATTATAAGTGCATCTAAAAATATATGAAGCACATGTAGAACAGTGTACGGCCCTTTGCTGTGCAGATCCTATCTAGGGAGAATAAGTTCGTAATTGTAAGTTTGTAACTATCTGATCAATGTTTTTATTTTTTATTTTTCTTTTTTACATATATAAATATATACAAACCAACAAATAGGAATGTGATAGATTCTGATGATCCTATCAGATAAAATAATTTGAAAAAAAGATGTCCTTAATTTGAGAACTAATGATGGGCTCCATGTCTATCCACAACAATCCATTTATACATTATACTGATAACTAGTATGTGCTGTAGCCAAGCCGTATCATTTATATTAAAGTTTGTGTTGCAAAGTTCCAAAGGCCCAATTTATTTAACAATACAAAGGGATGAGCCACAATCATGCACATATAGAAAACTAGGTCAATAATCATCCAGAGCAAATAAGAGGGAAAGCTAGAAAGGGACCCAGCATTTGGCGTAAAACGAGGATTCAGCTATTATTCAGTAGGATCCATTCTTCTTTGCCATTAGATTATGGTAGCTGTCCAATATATTTCTTGAAACATAGCATCAACCAGTTGAACCAATTTTGAGTCTGTAATATTTCTAGTCCATCGTTAATGGGCCAATTTAAGGATTTTTGCTAACAAAATATTTGATATCGTTGGACAACATCAACCAAATACTCCATCACATTCTCCATCAGATAGAAGAAAAAAAAAAAGATTTATTATTATTTTTTTCAAGTGACAATACAAAAAATTAATAACAATAATTGGCTACAATCACAAATCAAGTTGATTCTTAATTTAAGAGAGGTCGTTAGCTATGATACAATGAAGGACCTCTAACTGTTGCATGCATCAAATATTTCTTAGCTGCAATTATGTGAGGAAGACAAATGATATGAGTTGATATAAGAAGGGAAAATCTGAGTTTATTGAGAAATGTTTTTTAGATGCTATACTATTAAAGGCATATCAATCATTTCTTTTGTTCGAAAGGTAAACAAGGAGATGATATGGATGGTTTTTATTGCAGCTACACATGTCCTTAATGGACATGTTATAATTCACATATCAATATGTATCTATCTATCTACCTATCTATAAATATATACACACGTATGCGAGGATGGGCAATATGTGTGTGACATTTGGTGACAGTTGGCATTTTTAGGCAAGCCCAAACACATGCATCATGCATGAATCATTAAACAGTGTCATGTGTTGGCGGTGCTGCCTTTTGTGTCTGGAAATGTTACTTTGTGATTTTGTGTGTATGTCTATTTTTTCTATTTGCTAAATATAAGTGAATGAATGTAATTACCATGTTTTTCTTGTCGAGACAGTCACTACCAGAGACCTTGATTAGCAACGCTCTTGCAACTACAAATCAATCCGTCAAAATTGGCAAACCTGTCATTCATTTCAAATCCTTCATATCGCTTCAAATATTATTAGCAGTCAAGATTAAAAAAAAAAATGATCAAACAAATGAGCATGCACAATAACAGAAGTTAATCAAAGTGCTATGGAGCAGAATTACAATGAAGATATAATAAATGCATTAGCAAATTAGCAAATCATAAGAAAAGGAAGAGCTGAAAACACGACTATAGGCTTTAAAAGAATAAACTGCCATATTATTGATATTCGTACGGAAAACAATGAAACCCTAAGAATAAATTATCAAAAAAAAATGAAAATTTTGAAAAACTACAATGGATAACTGAAACATAGGGAACAAATATGCATTAGAAAATAAACCAATAAGCACATAAGTGTCTTGGTCTATGCTATTTGCAGAAGATGTGGTTTGATGGGCCAGACTAGAGATGGATTAAATGCAAAACTAGAATGGTTGAGGAATGAATACCTTGAAATCACAAGGTTTCAGACTTTCAGTCCCTTTGCCATATGATTTCCCATCTATGGATTAGGTTAAATTTTCAGTTATTCGAGATACAACTAATGGAAGGATAATCTCAATTATTCTGCACTTGAAATCATTGATATCAAGATTGAGCTCATCTAAGATTAAACTTGAAGAATAGTTAAGATTACCTTACCCTACTCAAGCAATGAGAACCTTTTTAGAACCCAAATCATAATTTCAAAACCACTTTCGAAATATTTCGGAAAGAACGCCATAGTTTTTCTTATTTACAGGCAATTGGGGAGAAACGTACCTTTATTTCGATGATTTCTTGAAGCCTGCGTTCTTTGTTCTACTAGTAATTATATCGAAACCTTGAAAAATGAAAATCACAAGGAACACCATCTCAAAGTTCTCCAATTCTTCTTCTTAATCTCAGGGAACAATATGAGGAGGAGCAGACCCCGTCGCTGGAGTGCAACTTGGGTCGGGATAACCCGAACCCAAACCAACCCAACCCGATTTGGGTTGGTTTGGGTTTTATATCACTTTGGATCGGTTTTGGGTTGAAAAAAGCTGACCCGAATTAATTCGGTTCGATTATGAGTTAAGGCTTCGGGTAATCTGACCCAACCCAAAACCTAAATCGAATTAACCCAATTAATAATATAGATATTCGTGTTTATGATTTAATAACCAATCTAGCTAGCCTTGTGTTTACCGTATAATAACAATGTTTACTAGCAATATATTTTGTTGCAATGATTGTGTTGAATAAGTTGGATTTGATTTTTTCAAGTATTTACACATTGTTCTTCGGGTAATCTGACCCAACCCAAAACCTAAATCGAATTAACCCAATTAATAATATATATATATATATATTCGTGTTTATGATTTAATAACCAATCTAGCTAGCCTTGTGTTTACCGTATAATAATAGTGTTTACTAGCAATATGCTTTGTTGCAGTGAATGTGTTGGATAAGTTGGATTTGATTTTTTCAAGTATTTACACATTGGTCAAGTTGGTTTAAGTCCAAATATATGGCTCAAGCTGTAATCGCACGTATCAACCCGACTCAAAACAACAAGAAATGCAATTTGAATTGGGTTGGATTTAGGGTTTTACAAAATAAAATTAGTTTGGTGTCTGGGTTTCATAGTTCAGATTAAAATCGGGTTGGGTTGGGTTTTGGTTGACCTTTAAGGAGGTCGGTTTGGAATTGGGTTGAGGTCGACCCGACCTGAGCTACACTCATACCCGTTCGGTCGTGTTGGCTTAGTTCGGACTTCGGAGTAAGTAGGTTATGGCTCCGATCCGAGTGGATTCCATCCTACCGGACCCGGATTATTCCATCTCCAGACCGACATGGTTGATCCAGAAACGAACTGCTTAAAGAGATCACTCAACCTAGTCAGATACGACGTTCGAATTGCTGTAGATTTCTCTGAAGCTAGAAAGGAATATGTAAGTTTTGATAAGATATGAAGAAACTGTTTCCAGACACGAAGATGAAACTCTCCCCAATTAGTATCTTTCTGATTTTGATTCTATTAATTCATTTAATTTGATTGTTCTTGAAAAGGAGGTCTTCAATCAATCGTCCCCCAACACCAGACGCAGGGGAAGATCGAGAACAAGAACCCTCACTGCAAGAAATCATCAACATCAAGGTGTGTTTCTCCCTCAATTTCCTGAATCTTTTGACTTTGGGAGATCTGAACAATAAGATTAGTCTGAATTGTGATTGTGACTTGGTTTTTACTCCCTTATCGAATTTCGTCTTGAAATAATGAATTGAATTGCAATTTTTTCTTCCTTCCGAAATGGGGTGATTGTGGGGAAGAAGTAGAAATCAGATAATTTTTCCTAGTTAATTTCTGAATTTTGGAAGATTCGGACGATTAAACTACTCCAAAAAAATTAACTTTTCTTCTGTATTATCGTTGTTCTTAACTGCTGTGGAGGCTTTCGAAGATTTAACTGGATTTGAACTGATTGATGGAATTTATTCCATTCCCTAGGTCTATTTGATTCTTGATGGGTAGTTTTGATTGTTCTGAAAGAGTTTAATCTGTTATTTTTATTGTTTTCATATATTTTGTGGTGGTTTTGATTATAAGTGTTTCATTTGTTGGTATTTTATTTATATTTATTAGTTAATTGAGAGTGGAGAAAAGGAACGATTGAAGGAGCTTTTGAGGGAAAGGCTTATAGAATGTGGATGGAGGGATGAAATGAAAGCTCTATGCAGGTCCTTTCTTTAGCATCCTCTTTATCTTTACTGTTTTCTCTGTTAGATTGTTGCCATCGACGTATTTACTTGTATCTTGTTTTGAACAGTTGGTGAATGTTGAATTATCATGAAATCAATGGGATTGGCGTGTGTAAATGGTTCGAATTTCTCGAAAGAGAGGAACCTGAAGCCATTTTCAATTACCCTTCATTAGAAAATGGAACCTACCTTGAGGTTTAGATTCTGGAATTCAATTTCACCATTTTTTGTAAAGAACCAGTAAATACTAACCTTTTTTCAAATGTTACAACAAACAGGTAGGGCGGTCAACGAGCCGAGCTAGCTCGGCTCATACTCACGGTCAACTCGTACGAGCCGAGCTTGAGCTCTATAATTAGGCTCACGAGTCGAGCTTGAGCTCGAAAAAAAGCTCATTATCTTAACAAGCTTGATCTGAGCTTGGGTAGGCTCGGCTCGGTTTGTATATGAGAATATATCCATATTCATATATCTTATATTATGTATTAATATTAAACGTACATATTAATATATTATATCTTATATAATAATAACTATCAACTATAATATTAACCCATTTGTACTAAGCTAAGTTTTTTGTGCAAGCCAAGCCTTTTATGAGGCTAGCTTTTTGCGAGCCGAGCCTGAGCCCAAAATATTTTAATGAGCTTGAGTTGATCCTGAGCCCAAATTTTTTTATCGAGCCTGAGCCGAGCTGGGTAAAGCTCGGCTCGACTCAGCTCGTTTAGAATAAAGATAATAAGATTGTTTGAGAATGATTTTCTAGAGCTGATTTATGAACTTATTTTTCATTTTTATTTTTCTCCATTTAAATGGGGGCTTATATCAGTTTGAGTGCAATACAATAACAGAATAGGTTCCAGTTCATTAATTAGCTGGTGTTCTGACCAGTAAATTCTGTCTAAACGAATCGGCAAGGAAGCCTTAGTGTTGAATGCAATCCTTTAAGACAGTGTAGATTCCCACTTACTTGAGAACTGTAGATTTTGTTGAATGTTTCCAACCTCTCAGGCTTGTTCAGCAGAAAGATTAAAAACACTTGGGCAGATTCATGGTGGCAGTGTTTCTTCTGATTATTCCAAGAGAGAGATTTCCAATTTAAGAAAAACAAACAAATCAAAAAGTCACAGATAACCAAATCCACAAGATTTGATCAGTCTGATGAAAATGGATATGATGGTGTGGCTGTTTAGTTCCAGATGGAGCATCATATGCAAGGCTTTATATGAAACTATGTCTTTGGCCAAAGAGATTTATTTGCAAGAGTACATGGCTTACTCTTTAGTCAAGCTCATAGCTAGTTAGACTATGTAATGAACGGTTTACTCATGATTGATAAGTTGAGCTAGCTATTAGGCTTTTCTTCGTATATTGGAAGTATTAGCTTTCCCTTTTATCTTATCCTTGAAGCCAGTATTTCCTGGTTTAGCTTGAGTTATCTATTAGCAATTGTCCCTTTATTACTAAATAAACGTGTTTTCCAATTCTATAGCTCCCCTGAAAATATTATATAGCTCGACGTCTTGCGTTACAAATGACATGAAGTCAATAGATATGTACAGATGCTACCTGCATGGATCGAGGGGTTGTTCATGTGGCCTATTCAAAGAGTTCCTGGTTAGGTAGATGGTTTACGTTTTTCATGCCATCCTTCCATGTGATAAAAAACCCATGTCTTACCATGAAACTAAACACATAACTCAGGGTGGAATAGACGAATGAAGTTGCTGTACATAAATACTACATTCACCATTATACGAAAATTGTCATTTCTCCATTTATGTCTATTATTGTTTGGTGTCTCTAAACATCTAAAAAATGTCTCGAATGTGCCTTCCACCAGGGCATTTGTAAAGAAGAAAGGAAGGAATAATGTTACTGTGGATGACCTTGTACACGTAATTACCCCAAAGGGCAGAGGTGAGTTTTCTGTAATGTTCGTTTTCATAGTGTTGCCTTTTGTTTCCAAATCTGAACTGATAGTGGTTTTCCCCTTTTGTAAGACGTTCTTCTTGGGTATATTCTGTTTTCTCTCTGTATGTACGTGTTATAGCATTCAACTTGACATCTTTAACCAAAAATAAAATATTAGAGCTTAGACTCTCTTCAATGGCAGTGTGTGCTGGATCGGCTGTGCTGACTTCAAAGCTTTACCCTTGTCTGTAGTAACTTAGACCCTCCTTTTTGATGGTCATTGTCAATCCCTCTACCCTTTGCAGCATTTTTTTTGTTTTTATAAATAATGAAGACTCGTTGAAGAGGAAGAGAAAAGGACATATAAGAGGCCAATGTCCCAGCCACCTCCTCATAGGAGGGACAGAGGACGCAAGGCACAGGGAGGAGGGAAAAAATAAAGAATAAAATTAAAAATATAACCGGAGGCAAACCCCTCTACGTCTTTCTAAAAACCCTCTGGCATAACATCTCCTCAACGGGGATCGCCGAAACGAGAGAATATTGACAACCCCCATCTCTTGGAAAGCCTATCTGCTAATTTGTTGGCATATCTAGGCCATTAGAAAACTCCACTACATATAAGCAGCAGTTTTTTATCCTTCGGAGGACTTTAGTAAGGTGCTATATTGTTTGAGTAGGAAAGCTTTTCTGGTTCCATTTTTCAATCCAACGAACTGCTCATATCTATAGAAAATAAAATAGCTTGGCTGATTAATTTGTTACATATTGATGATTTGTTGTTATGGACTATAGGCATTTTCTTGATACTACCCTTTGGGAGGTCCTGTCATAATTGTTTTTCCTTCTTATTTTGAGCACATTTTTAGCGAATAAAAATATCTTTTTCAAGCTTAGCCTAAAATCTTCAGAAGGCATATCTATCATCTTCATATTAGAAAAACAAAACTGCTTAATTAGATCATCAGCATACTTTGATATATCTTTGTTGAAGTGTCTTAACCAAGTAAAAAAGCTTCGGATAGGTCAAATCCTTGATTTTGAGTAACAATTAGTGAGTTTAATAACTATTGTGTTATCTCCTATAGTAATCTTAAAATCGATGAGAGTATTCATAGACCAGTTTTATGGGGTTATGGCAACCATGAATGAAGCTTATAATTCTAAAATGAGATCAATTACTCATATTTAGACCCATGCCTCAAATAGTTTAGCTTGGCAGAGGAAATGTACATCTTGTTGCTGTTGGAGCATGATAGGACACAAAGGATTGCCTGGAGAACTAAGATGTTATTATATTGTAACCTATGAATAGTCAATCTCTCCAGACTAGTAATTTTATTTGACTAATTTGATATACCTTCCATTTTGATCTTGGTTCTTGATTTGTTTTACATTAGATTGCTTGTGGGCTATGGCACTGACTTTTACAAGTATTGAAACTCTGTTTTCTTAGAATTCATAAAGTGATTGGTCTTTTGTTGCCGAGAGTCGTTGATATTACTATTTCTGATTGATTTTCATCTAAGTAAATAACCTCTGGTAGGAAGATAACTTGAATTTAAACAAATGAAATCAATATCAAATTAACCCATTCCAGCAAATTTCATAGATAAACAAATCTCTACCCAGTTTCCATAAAATGGTTGAAAAGTCTGCCATATTTTGGTCTAGCTGCTCCACATGGGTCACCTCAGATTTTCGCAGTATAACTGGGAAAGTGACTTGATTCCTTGGTTGTTAACCATTCACTATGATGGTCAAGGAAAGAAATTGAAAATTGTTGTATATTATTGAAAATGAGAAAGGATGCAATTGTTTGGATTTTATTCAGCTGGCACCCTGGTTTCTGATGAACATGTTTTTTATATGTTTAACATTCAAATTGTGTTTGTTGTACACTTTCATTATCTTCCAATTCTTGACTTCCATACTTTTATGTTTATGCAGCGTCCGTTCCTGATTCTGTGAAGGCCGAGCTGTTGCAGCGAATCCGAACTTTTCTCGTGTCGGCTGCTCTATGACCTCATCAGATAGCAGGGGCCAAAGTTCTCCCCTTATTAAGTTTCCGGTGGTGTTTCTCTGGTTGGTGATCTGAAAAGTGTGTTCAAGGTCACGTGACGTCGTACTCTCCCAACGGAAGACGACTCCATTGTGTTATTTGGTATGGCGGGATGCTTCTGAATGTAAAGCAAACTGTCATTTACTTCCAAGTAACAGTACTTGGCAAAAGAAAAGGAATTGTTAAAATGTTGCTTCCCAGAGGCTTGCAATAGTTTCAGGATACTGTTATATCCTCTTTTGGGTTTAAGTGAATCAGATTTTGGCCTGTAATGGTCCAAGTTCCACAAAGACTTACTGTTAATGTTAGTTATAAAGGTTTCTAGTTATTGAGTTTAATTGCAGACAGCCAAAGCTGGTTTGAAAAAAAACTGCAATGTTAGAATCATTCCTGTATTGGGCTATTATTAAGTTCAAAGCCTCACTTTCAGAAGTTCAGATATAACTGTTATTGATTGCTTTTCAAGTTTAACTACTATCTAGGTCTTGCCTACCATCTAAGAATAGAACCTATTGGGTCTTCATGTATAGTTTGTGCTCTTAATTTTGTCATGCTATGTTCAACTACGGCTGTAAATGAGCCCATCTTTGCCCAGCTCGGCTCATAAACCTTTAGCAAGGCTTAGGCTCGGTTCAGGCTCAGCAATATTTTGGGCTCAGGCTCAGCTCGCAAAAAGCTTGGTTTATAACTTATCACAAAAAAAAAGCTTAGTTTAGTACAAATATATTAATATTATAGTTGATTATTATTATATATAATATAATATATTCATATGTATGTTTAATATTAATATATAATATAAAATATATGAATATAGATCTATAATCTTCTTCTTATATACAAACCAAGTTGAGTCTACCAAAGTTCGGCTCAAGCTTGTTAAGATAATGAGTTTTTTTTCGGGTTTAAACTTGACTCGTAAACTTAATTATAGAACTCAAGCTCAGTTCATACAAGCCGAGTGGATGCAAATCCGAAGCAAAATCACATTTTTGCTCTTGGATGTGTTACACGGCACACACCCTCATCCCATAGGATCCGCCCTGAAGCAGAGCTAGCTCCGCTCCTTGACAACCCTATGTTCAACTGTGAGAGCTGGAAATATTCTTCAATTGTTGTTCTCAAAAATGAAGACTGGGGGGAGTAATTTGTTATGCAATTTTTATTCAAGATTCTTTCTATTCACCTATGGATATTAAAAAAAAAACTATTAAAAATCTTGGTACACTTGTCGAAGCAAGTCTTGCCGTTATGGTCTGTTTGTTGAAGAGCCTGAGCAACGTGTCCTTTCCCAAATGATGCTGGCGTATAAAACAAATACCCCGCCAGGCACGTAAAACTTTTCCCTTTAGCCCTAATTTAGCTGGGTTGTTTTAGCCCACTTTATATTCATATAAGCCCCTGGGGTAAGATTAAGGGTGTAATTCGGTCGGTTTGATTCGATTTTTGGTGAAACTCAAAACAAACCGAATTACATTACCCTAAACCAAAAATCGAATCAAATAGAAATAGAAATAGAAATAGATTTAAAAAAAAAAGAAAAAGAAAACCAAATCGAATTATAATGAATAAAACTGAACTAAACTGAAATCGAAATCAAAAAGTTTGGTTTTTTGGTTCGGTTTGACAAAATTAATGTTTTTTTTTAATAAAACACACACACACACACACATATATATGATCTATCTTGATTTTTTTCGGTTTGGTTCAGTTTATTCGAAGCCTTAACAGAAAATCAAACACAATTAATTTGATTGTTTGTTTTCTAAACCACAACCAAACCAAAATGAAAAAAACTAAATCAAACCTACTTTTTTTCAGTTTTTTTTGTTCTGTTTTCGGTTTAGACCGAATCAATTGGTACCCTTAACTTAGGGGTGGCAACTGACCGGACCATAATCTAATATAAATGCAGTTATGTTGGTCCGAGCCCAACCTGGCCCGAGATTTGTGCTTAACATCATTCGCCCAAATCTATCCATAGTGTTATTTGCCAAACCCGAGCCCACCGCCCATGTTGTTTTAAACACTTTAATTAAAATAAAGTGGACAAAAATATTAGGGAAAATTACATATAAGTCTTATTTTACAGTTTTATATTCTTTTTAGTCCTCTATAATTTTGCTACCTACTTGTCCTTTCTATTTTACAATTTATTTGTCCTTTCGGTCCTATAATGGTGCCAACTAAGATAAAACAACATTCTAAAATCAAAAAATTAAAATTAAAATTTATAAAAGTACCCACCCCACCACCACCACCACCACTACCACCATCGTTGGGGTGGTGGTCGTGGGGTAAGGGTGGCGCTGATGGTGATGAGAGGGTCTTTGTTAGTGTTGGTGATGACGGATTTGTGAAAGGATAAAATGTATTAAGAAGAACCAATTACAATCATCAACCAGAGAGTAAGGTAGGTAGTCTGTCTCAAGACAG
>JAUPMG010000017.1:16263373-16286861 GCA_031762675.1 Pachysandra terminalis | reverse complement strand
ATAGATTTTAATGATCCTATCAGATCAAATAATTTGAAAAAAAAGATATTCTTAAGTGGACAACTAATGATGGGCTCCAGGTCTATCCACAACAATCCATTTATACATTATACTGACAACTAGTATCTGGTGTAGCCAAGCAGTATAATTTATAGTAAAGTTTGTGTTGCAAAGTTCCAAAGGCTCCAATTTATATAAGAATACAAAGGGATGAGCCACAATCATGCACATATGGGAAATTAGACCAATAATCATCCATAGCAAATAAGAGGGAAAGCTAGAAAGGGACCCAGCACTTAGCGTAAAACGAGGATTCAGCTATTGTTAAGTAGGATCCATTCTTCTTTGCTGTTAGATTATGGTAGGTGTCCAATATATTTCTAGGAGAGGTAACATCAACCAGTTTAACCAGTTTACAAAGGGATGAGCCACAATCATGCACATATGGAAATTAGATCAATAATCATCCATAGCAAATAAGAGGGAAAGCTAGAAAGGAACCCAGCATTTAGCGTAAAACGAGGATTCAGCTATTGTTAAGTAGAATCCATTCTTCTTTGCTGTTAGATTATGGTAGGTGCCCAATATATTTCTAGAAAAGGTAGCATCAACCAGTTTAACCAGTTTTGGGTCAGTAATATTTCTAGCCCATACCGATCAAAAAAAATATATATTTCTAGCCCATCGTTAATGGATCCATTTAAGGATTTTTGCTCACAAAATATTCAATATGGTTGGCCGACATGAACCAAATACTCTATCACATTCTCCATCAGATAGAAAAAAAATAATTATTATTATTATTTTAATGTGACAATACAAAAAAAATTAATAATAATAATTGGCTACAATCACAAATCAAGTTGATTCTTAATTTAAAAGATGTCCTTAAGTATGATACAATGAAGGGCCTCTAACTATTGCATGTGTCAAATATTTGTTAGACACAATTATGTGAGGAAGACAAATGATGTGAGTTGATATAAGAAGGGTAAATCTAGGTATATTGAGAAATCATATTTAGATGTTATACTTCATTAGTAAAGGCCTATCAATCATTTCTTCTG
This sequence comes from Pachysandra terminalis, assembly GCA_031762675.1. Classification (NCBI taxonomy): domain Eukaryota; kingdom Viridiplantae; phylum Streptophyta; class Magnoliopsida; order Buxales; family Buxaceae; genus Pachysandra; species Pachysandra terminalis. Next base: position 16,285,794 of record JAUPMG010000017.1, on the reverse strand, counting down.
TTCAAAAGGTAAATAAGGAGATGATATGGATGGTAATTATTGCAGCTACACATGTCCTCAATGCACATGTTATACATACACATATCAATATCTATCTATCTACCTATAAATATACATACACACATGTGAGGATGGGTAATATGTGCGTAACATTCGGTGATAGTTGGCCTTTTTAGGCGAGCCCAAACACATGCATCATGCATGAATCATCAAACAGTATCATGTGTTGGCAGTGCTGCCTTTTGTGTTGGGAAATGTTACTTTGGGATTTTGTGCGTGTGTGTGTGTGTGTCTATTTTTTCTATTTGCTAAATATAAGTGGATGAATGTATTTACCATGTTTTTTTTTGTCGGGAAAGTCACTACCAGCGACCTTGATTAGCGAAGCTCTTGCAACTACAAATCAATCCGTCAAAATTGACAATCCTGTCATTCATCTCAAATCCTTCATATCGCTTCAAATATTATTAGCAGTCAAGATAAAAAAAATTAAATTAAAAATGATCAAACAAATGAACATACACAATAACAGAAGTTAATCAAAGTGTTATGGAGCAGAATTACAATGAAGATATAATAAATGCATTAGCAAATTCGTAAATCATAAGAAAAGGAAGAGCGGATAAGCTTTAAAAGAAATAAACTGCCATATTATTGATATTCATACTGAAAACAATGAAACCCTAAGAAATAAAATATCAAAAAAAAAAAGATGAAAATTTTGAAAAGCTACAATGGGAAACAATGTGCGTTAGAAAATAAACCAATAAGCACACAAGTGTCTTGGTCTATCTTATTTGCAGAAGATGTGGTTTGATGGACCAGACTAGAGATGGATTAAATGCAAAACTAGAATGGTTGAGGAATGAAGACCTTGAAATCAAAAGATTTCAGACTGATTCAGTCCCTTTGTCATATGATTTCCCATCTATGTATTAGGTTATATTTTCAGTCATTCATGATACAACTAATGGAAGGATAATCTCAATACTCAGCATTTGAAATCATTAATCTCAAGTTTGAGCTCATCTAAGATCAAACTTGGAATAATTTAGATGATCTTACCCTACACAAGCAATGAGAACCTTTTTAGAACTCAAATCATAATTTCAAAACCACTTTCGAAAGTTTTCGGAAAGAACGCCATAGTTTTTCTTACTTACAAGCAATTGGGGAGAAACATACCTTGATTTCGATGATTTCTTGAAGACTGCGTCCTTTGTTATACTGATAAGTAGAATCGAAACCATGAATCTCAAAGTTCTCCGATTCTTCTTCTTAATCTCATAGAACACTATGAGAAGGAGCAGAACCCGTCGCTAGGGTGAAATATGGGTCGGGCTGACCCGAACCAGTCCAACCCGAATTGAGGTCGGTTCCTGTTGGCTTTATATCACTTTGGGTCGGTTTGGGGTTGAAAAAGTCAACCCGAATTACGTTGGTTCGATTTTGAGTTAAGGCTTCGAATAACCTGATTCAACCCGAAACCTAAACCGAATTAGTATTATATTTTAATAACCAATCTAGCTAGCCTCGTGTTTATGGTTTTGATAACAGTGTTTAATAGTAATATACTTTGTTGCAGTTGAATGTGTTGGGTAAGTTATATTTTATTTTTTCAAGTATTTGTATATTGTTAAAGTTAATTTAAGTCTAAATATATGACTCAAGCTATGATTGTGCTTATCAACCCGAATTAACCTGACTCAAGCCAACTCGAAGTTGCTGTTTAGAGTTTACAAAATAAAATCGGTTTGGTGTTTGGGTTTCATAGTTCGGGTTTCAAATTATGGTGGGTTGGATTCGGGTTGACCTTAAAGGACGTCGGTTTGGAATCAGGTTGATGTGGACCTGACCCAAATCGAATTGTGTTGCACCCCTACTTATTGCTACTCGTTCCAGCTGCAATTCAGTCGGATTGGCTTAGTTCGGAGCAAGGTCTAATGTCTCAGGATTGGGGACCGGACCAATCTCGGCTGGTTTGTATCTGGTACAAAAATGGATCGCCCAGTTAAAATAAAAGATAAAAAAAAAATAGATTGGCCGGACCAGTCGTTGAACCAGCAATACCGGTCCAAAGCGATACCAATTTGGATTGTTCATTTTATAAATTAAACGAAAAAAAAAAAACATTTGATCAGTTGGACCAATCACTGGATCGATTGTATTGGCCGATCTGTACCAGTATCGTTTGGACCGGCCCGATCCAAAGCCTCATGATACAACTATTGTATGGTGGCTTGGGACCGGATCGGTCCAATCCTTGAAACCTTGGGTCAGAGCACCTAGGTTATAGACCCGATCCGAGTTGATTACACCTTAATGGATTCGGATTATTCCTTCGGATTATTCTACCTTAATGGATTCGGATAGACTCAAACTGCATAAAGAGGACTCTCAACCTAGTCAGATACGACGCTGGAATTGCTGTAGAATTCTTTGAAGATAGAAAGGAATATGTAAGTTTTGATAAGCTATGAAGAAACAGTTTCCAGATGAAACTCTCCTCGATTAATATCTTTCTGATTTTGATTCTATTAATTCATTTAATTTGATTGTTCTTGAAAAGGAGGTCTTCAATCAATCGTCCCCCAACACCAGATGCAGGGGAAGATCGAGAACAAGAACCCTCACTGCAAGAAATCATCAACATCAAGGTGTGTTTCTCTCTCAATTTCCTGAATCTTATGACTTTGGGAGATCTGAACAATAAGATTACTCTGAATTGTGATTGTGACTTGGTTTTTCTCGTCTAGAAATAATGAATTGGATTGTAAGTTTTTTTGTCCTTCCAAAATTGGTTGAGTGCGGGGAAGAAGAAGAAATCGGATAATCTTTCCAAGTTAAGTTTTGGATTTCGGAAGATTCGGACGATTAAATTACTCCAAAAAATCAATTTTTCTTCTGTATTATCGTTTTTCTCAACTGCTGTGGTGGATTTCAGCGACTTAACTGGATTTTAACTGATTGATGGAAATTATTTCATTCCTAGGTCTATTTGATTCTTGATGTGTAGTTTTGATTGTTCTGATGAGTTTGAGCTTTCCTTTTTTATTGCTTTCATATATTTTGCTGTGTTTTTGATTTTGGGGGTTTAATTTGTTGGTATTTTATTTATATTTATTAGTTAATCGAGAGTGGAGAAAAGGAACGATTGAAGGAGCTTTTGAGGGAAAGGCTTATAGAATGTGGATGGAGGGATGAAATGAAAGCTATATGCAGGTCCTTTATTTAGCATCCTCTTTATCTTTACCATTTTTTCTGTTAGATTGTTGACATCGATGATCGACCTATGTACTCGTATCTTGTTTTGAACAGTACGTTAATTTTGAATTATCATGAAATCAATCGGATTGGCTTGTGTAAATGGTTCGAATTTTTCGAAAGAGAGGAACCTAAAGCCGTTTTCAATTATCTGTCATTAGAAAATGGAACCTACCTTGAGGTTTAGATTCTGGAGTTCAATTTCAATATTTTTGTAAAGAACCAGTAAATACTAACTTTATTTAAAATGTTACAACAAACGGGCGAAAAAATAATGATAATAGGATTGTTTGAGAATGATTTTTCTAGAGCTGATTTACGAGCTTATTTTTCATTTTTATTTTTATCCATTTAAATGGGGACTTACACCAGTTCGAGTACAATAGTTTGACAGAATGGGTCCCAGTTCATTAATTAGCTGGTGTTCTGACCAGTAAATTCGGTCTAAAAGAATCGGCAAGGAAGCCTTAGGCTGCGTTTAGCTTGGCTTATATAAGTGCTTATTTGAGCTTATAACTTATTAAAGTACTTTTTAAAATTAAAAATCTGTGTGGTAACACCTAATGGGTAAGTGCTTACCCATGAGCACTAGAGGGAGGCTACCCATAAGGAGAAGCTGCTGAGAGCAGCTTCTCATTATCACTTTTGCGGGATTGTTTGCAATCAGAAGCTGTTGATTGTAAGTCAGAGATGGTAGCAGAAACCAAGTGTTTGTTATCAGTCCAATTGCGGGTTTGTTGAGGACACCATGAAAGTCTTCTGCAACTTGAGTTGCAGAAAAGATGATGTTATTTACAATTTTTTGGTTTATGGTTTTGTTTGGAATCGCAAGTATGAGGAGACGTTTTTGGTTTTGAGTAAGATGAAACCAAATGTGATTACCTTTAGTAGTGCTCTTGATGCTTTCTCTGAGAACTCGAATTTGTGGATTGGAATGAAATTACACTTTGTTGCCATCCGCTTGGAGTTCATGTCCAATACCCAATTATGCAACATCATATTAGATATGGTATGCAAAGCATGGTTTCAGTGATCAGGCGATACCTGTCCGTACCGGCTGGTTCGGACCGGGACCGGACCATACCGGTCCGGTTCCAACCCGCGATACAAAGGAAGTATCGCTGAGTCATGGCCGGTACCGCCAGTCCGCCTGGTCCGACGACCGGTTCCGCCGATCCGGCAACGGTTTGAAATTTTTTTCAAATATTTTTTTTTCTGTACCGGATCGGTCCAGCAACCGGTTCCGGTCTTTAAAACCTTGATGCAAAGTGTGGGGAAATCTCGACTGCTCGTTTGGTGTTTGACAGAATTCCTTACAGAGACATGGTTTCGTAGACCAACATTATAGATGCATATGTCGCCGGTATGTTGTTGAAGCTCTTGAGATGAAGGAGCAACGTGAGGTTTCACCAAATCTTGTGACATTTCTTTCAGTTCTATCAACTTGTGGGCATTTGGGCCTGGTGAAACAAGGGTGAGGATTGATAAAAGCTACCCATAAGGTGTGTCAGCCATGTCAGGTTTGTGTCGATTTTCATTAGCCACTGTTCTTTCCCTTTGTAAGTACTTCAATAAATGTATTTACAAAAAGCTATTTTCTTCAAGTAAGCAGCCTATTACTGCTGTGAATAAGTGCTCCCATTGAGTTACTTATCCAATGACAATGAGTGCTTATCCAAAAGCACAAGCCGGGCCAAACGCAGCCTTAGTGTTGAATGCAGTCCTTTAAGACAAGGTAGATTACCACCTACTTGAGAACTGTAGATTTAGTTGAATGTTTCCAACCTCCCAAGCTTGTTCAGCAGAAAGATTAAAAACACTTGGGCAGATTCATGGTGGCGATGTTTCTTCTGATTATTCCAAGAGAGATTTCCAAGTTAAAGCAAGCAAACAAATCACAAAGTCACAAATAAACAAATCCACAAGATTTGATCTGTCAGATGAAAATGGATATGATGGTGTTGTTGTTTAGTTTCAGATGGTGCATCACGTGCAAGGATTTATGCGAAACTATGTCTTCGGCCAAAGAGATTTATTTGCAATAACACATGGTTTACTCTTTAATCAAGCTCATACTAGTTAGATTATGTAATGAATGGTTTACTAATGACTTGTGCAATATATTGCTGAAACATTTTATACGAGGCTATCATGCACATTTTTTATTCAAAACTGATAAGTTGAGCTAGCTATTAGGTTTTTTTCGTATATTGGAAGTATTAGGTCTCCCTTTTATTTTATCCTTGAAGCCAGTATTTCCCGGTTTAGCTTGACTTACCTATTAGCAATTGTCCTTTTATTACTAAATAAACCCGTTTTCCAATTCTATAGCTTCCCTGAAAATATTATATAAATCGACGACTTGCGATACACATGACACGAAGCCAACAGATATGTACAGATGTTACCTGCATGGATGGAGGGGTTGTTCATGTGGCCTATTCAAAGAGTTCTTGATTAGAGAGATGGTTTACGTTTTTCATGCCATCCTTCCATGTGACAAAAACCCATGTTTTACCATGAAACTAAACACATAACTAAGGGTGGAGTAGGCGAATGAAGTTGCTTTACATAAATACCACATTCACCATTATACGGAAATTATCATTTCTCCATTTATGTCTATGATTGTTTGGTGTCTCTAAACATCTAAAAAATGTCTCAAATTTGTCGTCCACCAGGGCATTTGCAAAGAAGAAAGGAAGGAATAATGTTACTGTGGATGACCTTGTACACGTAATCACCCCAAAGGGCAGAGGTGAGTTTTCTGTAATGTTCCTTTTCATAGTGTTGCTTTTTGTTTCCAAATCCGGACAACTGATGGTGGTTTTCCCCTTTTGTAAGACTTTCTTCTTGGGTATATTCTCTTCTCTCTCTGTATGTATGTGTTATAACATTCAACTTGACATCCTTAACCAAAAATAAAACATTAGAGTTTAGACTCTCTTCGATGGCCGTGTGTGCTGGATCATCTGTGCTGACTTTAAAGCTTTACCCATGTCTGTAGTAACTTAGACCCTCCTTTTGATGGTCATTGTTAGTCCCTCTACCCTTAGCAGAATTTTTTTATCAATAATGAAGACTCGTTGAAGAGGAAGACAAAAGGACATATAAGAGGCCAAGGTCCCGGAAGGTGTACAGCCACTTGCCATTGTTACAACATTGCGTCTTTTCATGAGCATTATGGTGGCACTTAGTCTTCAATGATTTTTTGCATGTATCCTACAGCACCCAATTTTATTCTCGCTTTTAGGTAACTGGAAAAATCCTTAGAACTTCTTGTCCTTGATTTAATTTTTTGGCATTACCTGCTGCCAAGATTGTATCCTTGCTTCATCTTTGATGTTTGAAGTCCTTAAAATATGTCGGTGGCAAGAAAGATACTTTTTGGGAGGCACGAACTTGCAGTAAACAAATCAAAGCGTAGGAACAAGGTTTCTTAAATCTTGAAGAATAACCCCCAGCAACACGACCTTAGTTGGACCCATACCTCCAATAAGTTGGCTTGGCAGAGGAAATGTGCATCTAGTTGGAGCATGATAGAACACAAAGGCTTGCCTGGGGAATTAATATGTTATTCTATTGTAACCTATGAATAATCAATCTTTCCAAACTAGTAATTTTATTTGACTAATTTGATATGTACCTCCCATTTTGATCTCGGTTCTTGATTTGTTTTATATTAGATTACTTGTGGACTATTGCAAGTATTGAAACACTGCTTTCTTCCAATTCATAAAGTGATCGGTCTTTTGTTGCCGAGAGTCATTGGAATTGCTATTTCCGATTGATTTTCATTAAGAATTTAACTTCTGGTAGGAAGCTAACTTGAATTTAAACAAATGAAATCAATATCGAATTAAACAAATCTCTGCCCACTTTCCATAAAATGGTTGAAAAGTCTGCCATAGTTTGGTCTAGCTGCTCCTCGTGGGGTACCTCAGATTTTGGCAGTATAGCTTGAAAGTGATGTTATTCCTTGGTTGTAACCATTCACTGTGATTGTCAAGGAAAGAAATTGAAAACTGTTGTATATTATTGAAAATGAGAAAGGATGCAATTGTTTGGATTTTATTTAACTGGCCACTCTGGTTTCTGATGAACATGCTTTGTATATGTTTAACATTCAAACTGTGTTTATTGTACACTTCCCGTTTCTTAATTATGTCCGAGATGCTTTGGTACATCCATTATCTTACAAATTCTTGACATCCATACTTTATTTTTTTGCAGCGTCTGTTCCTGATTCTGTGAAGGCTGAGCTGTTGCAGCGAATCCGAACTTTTCTTGTGTCGGCTGCTCTATAACCTCATCAGATACCAGGGGCCAAAGCTCTCCCCTTATTAAGTTTCCGGTGGTGTTTCTCTGGTTGGTGATCTGAATAGTGTGTTCAAGGTCATGTGAAGTCATACTCTCCTAATGGAAGATGACTCCGCTTCTGAAAGCAAAACAAACTGTCATTTACTTCCAAGTAATAGTACTTGGCAAAAAGAAAGGAATTGTTAAAATATTGTTTGCCAGAGGCTTGCAATAGCTTCAGGATACTATTATGCCCTCTTTATGGTTTAAGTGAACCAGATTTCGGCCTGTAATGGTCTAAGTTCCACGAAGACTTGCTGTTAATGTTAGTTATAAAGGTTTCTAGTTATTGAGTTTTAATTGCACACAGCCAAAGCTGATTTGAAAAAGAAAAAAAAAAACTGCAGATGTTGGAATCATTTCTGTATTGAGCTATTATTAAATTAAAAGCCCCTCCATCAGATATAACTGTTATGGATTGCTTTTCAAGATCCCCAGTTATTAATGTTTGAAGGTGTTGCTCCAAACATTAATAACTCAGTACCTTCTTCCTTGACTCTGCAACAAGACGCTTTGAACATCATAAGCAAGGACCAGAAGACCAAGGAAATGAAGATGGAGACCATACACATCAAGTGGACACCCACCAAGAATGTTTTCAACAAAACTCAATGTTGATGGTTCAACCTTGGCCTTGATTGCAGAAGCAATGGCACTATTGGAAGGTTTAAGAATGGCAACAAAAAATGAGATTTCAATCACTGAGGTAGAATGTGACTCCACACAGATAGTTGAACAACAACACACCATGGCAATTCGAAAGACTTATTGAAGAAGCAAAGCAACTGATGAAGGAGTTCCAAAGCATCAAACTTAGGCTGCGTTTGGCCGGCTTCTATAAGTACTGATGATCAAGCAATTTGAAACTTAATTTGATCCAATGATAAGATGCCATCTGGAAAGGCGGGGAACGCTTCTACCCAAACCAGGAGGGGACAAGTCCTTATCTTTTATTGGACCGGTCTAAACCCACCCGAATTGGGTGAGCTCGTCATTAAAACGACCACCCTCTTGAAGGGAGATGATAATCTCGGGTAAGGACTTTAGGATCCTACTTCGAGGTCGGATTGTGACTTTATAATCTCATGGTGAGATTGGTGTTAAGTGGCGACCTTATGATCCCACACCGGCGTTGATGATAATCTTGGGTAAGGATTTTAGGATTCTACCCTGAGGTAAGATGAAGACTTTATAATCCCATGTCGAGATCGGTGTTAAGTGACGACTTTATGATCCTACACCGGTGTTGATGCCAATTCCTGGATAAGGACTTTATGATCATATCTCAAGGACGGATGACGACTTTATGATCCCACATTGGTGTTGATGATAATTCCCGAATAAGAACTCTATGATCCTATCCTGGAGTTGGATGACGACTTTATGGTCTAATGCCGAGATGGAAGAGCTAACCCCCCCCTAAAAGGCCAAGGCAGGGTGGCCTTTCTCAAATGGATAAGGGTCCCCTGAAGTCATTGAATATGACCGCAAATGACAGTGAAAGGTCCATTGACCTAATATCTTGAGGTGTCTAGTCAACATATTTGGTAGGAATTCCTAAACTTCTCTTCTGAGGAATCGTGCTCTGGTAGGATTTAGCACAATTGTGTGATTCCAGCTTGGAACGTGCATCCCAGTTCTCCTTACGGGGGGTTGCGCCCCTGCAGGTCTTATATGTATTTGTGTAACTCCAACTAGGGATTCGTGAACTGAATTGCTTCATAGGCGATCATACAGTGACTGAGCAGGTATGTTTAGAACCTCGGCTTGGGGATTACATGCCCCGTCTCTCCTTATGGGGAACCACTCTGTAGCAAGATTATCACAATTTTGTGATTCCGACTCGGGGTTCCCGCTTTGCGGATCCCAAGACTTACATATTTTTAGTCCAGACAAAAAGGAGGGGGGATATCAAGAAACCTAAGGAATGGTGGCCCAGAGAGAAAAAGTCTCATCAAATCCATGGGGGTTGTTCAAGCCCACATGGGCAACATCACATCAAGGAACTGAGCACACTTCAGAGGTTGCATGATTACCCTTCAGTGACAGTGGCAAGTGACTGTCACCGTATGGGCAGTGACAAGTGACACGTGGAAACATCCCATCGAGTATGACCCCCGATGGTTGACACTTGTCACTCAAGTATAGCTTTCTCCATGGGTTCTAGCTATAAAAAGCCTAAGTTCTCATAGGACAAGGCATAACTTTTGGAAAACAGTTCTAGAACTCATAAGAGCGGGTTGACTTCTAGAATTCAAAGCACTTCTGAGTGTGCTCTCTCTCTCTCTCTCTCTGAACATTCCTAAGGATCTTCTTGCCCTTCTTATTTACTCTGGGCCCAAAAACAAGCTCTTTATTTTAACGAGCTTGAGCTGAGCTTGGGTAGGCTCGGCTCGGTTAAAGCTCGGCTCGTTCATATATGATATATAAATTAAGTATTATATATATATTAATCATTAAATACAAAATTAATGACTCCGTCGTGTTTAAGTCAAATACTTAGTCATTGGTATTTGATTTGAATACAAAATTAATGACTCGTGTAAATACGAACCGTGTTTAAGTCAAATACTTAGTTAGGTATTTGATTTAAATATAAAATTAATGACTCGGGTAAATACGAGTTTAAGTCAAATTCTTAGTTATTGGTATTTGACTTAAATACAAAATTAATGACTTATGTAAAGACGAGCCGAGCTTTTATGAGCCGAGCCGAGCTTTTGCGAGTTGAGCCTGACCTTTAAAAATTTAGTGAGCCTGATCCCGAATTTTTTTTCCGAGCTTGAGCCAAGCTCAAGCCTAATCCAAATTTTTACAAGCTCGAGTTGAGCTAGGCAAAGCTCAGTTCGGCTTGGCTCGTTTACAGCCCTAATAAGCACAAGTTGGAGCAAAGGCAGCCTTAATCTGATTTATAGAGAAGCAAACCAAGTTGCAGATGCACTCGCCAACTTTGGAATTGAACACTATTCATGTTTATGGAAAAACAATCCTCCTGAATGTCTTGTAGACTATTGGATCAGACAACTCCCCCAAACTGTCCTTTCAATATAGATGAATAAATATTTATATATTCTTAAATTTTTCTTATTAAATATATAAATAAAAAAGAGTTAATTTAAAAAAAAATGTTGGCACACTTTTTGACGCAAACCTTGGGCTACGCTTGATCCTGCTTATAGAAGTGCTTACTTCAGCTTATAGCTTATTAAACCACCTTTTAAAATTAAAAGTGTGTAGGGTAAGTGTTTACCCATAAGCAACAGAGGAAGGCTACCCATAAGGAGAACTGCTAAGAGCAGCTTCTTTTATCACTTATATGGGAGGCTATTTCTAAACATTAATAATATTTTTATAATACTTATTTTATCCTTAAACTTTCATAAACACTTAAATAAATATTATTTATAATCTTTAATAATATTTTATAATACTTATTTTACTCCTAAACTTTCATAAACACTTAAATAAATGTATTTATCAAACGCTATTTTCTTCAAATAAATAACTTTTATTGCTGTGGATAAGTGCTTCCATTGAGTCTTATCCAACGAGTGCTTATCCAAAAGCACAAGCCGGGCCAAAAGCAACCTTAGCCCACTCTATACTCATATAAGCCCCTGGGCCCTGGGCTAGGACCATGGTGAAACGTGGAGCCCATAAACCGAAGCGCGTGTCCATAAATCATGCGTAAAGTCCCGAATAGCTCGATCTCGACACTAGGCAGTCTAGAAGTAGCTCAATTTGAGTTCCGTATCGAGACACGTATATACAGAAACCTTATAAACGTCACTAGGACCGTCATTTTTCCACTTCCTATTTTTTCGAACAAGGTCGCCACAGTTACCCCTTACAAGCCCTAGAGAGAGAGAGAAGAGGAAGGATTGAAGAGTTTGAGAGAGACGGTTTCGATCCACACCGTCGTTACTCGCAGCCATGGAAATGCCTCAGAGCGACTTCGATCGCCTCCTGTTCTTCGAGCACGCAAGAAAGACAGCCGAGGCGAACTATGCCAAGAATCCTGTCGATGCAGATGTTCGTATCATCTACTACTCTGGTGTTTCTTGTATTTTTCTTTTATTTTAGGGATTTTACTTCACATTGTTAGGTTTTCTTGTTATTTAGTGATTTCAGATATCATTTCCTACGGTTTCTACTCGATCGATTGATCTCTGATGAAGTTCCTAAACGTTTACTTTATACAAATTAAATCTCGATATATCAGGTAATCGAATCGAATGTTTTTTTTTTTTTTTTTTTTCTTTTCTTGATCCTACTTAGGGCTGAATAGGACTTGGATTTTTTTTATTTTTATTGATTATCGCTGATCATAGGTTTATTACTATGACACATATCAATTGGTTTGATTGTTTTTTTTTAGAACCTTACGAGGTGGGGCGGAGCATTACTCGAGTTATCGCAATTTCAAAATGTTCACGATTCGAAGAAGATGATACTAGGTATTATATGTTCTTTATTATAATTTTACTTCATACGTCATTCTTAGGAATATATATATATATATATATATATATATATCAAAAAGAGAAGACTAAATCAAATGAGATGATTACAAATTTTACCATACTTGAATCCTCAAAAAAAATTTTAAAAAAAAAAATAATAATTTTGGAGACTGATCATTTAATATAACAGAGGGTATCTCAAAGCTGGAGGAGGCTTTGTTGGTTCATCCAAGAAAGCATGATACTCTTTGGTGCTTGGGAAATGCTCATACTTCCCACGCATTTCTGACTCCTGAGCTTGACGAGGCAAAGCGTTATTTTGACAAGGCATCAGAGTACTTTCAGCAAGCAGTAGATGAGGTAATCTTTCACCCCCTCCCCATACTCATGCCTCCATGCATTGCCATACAATGTCTGACAGTTCTGATGATGTTTGTAGGAACCGGGCAATGAGCTCTATGTCAAGTCTTTAGAAGTGACTGCAAAGGTACTTCCATTTATTTATTGAAATGCCTTTTCATATACTGTTTCATGGTGCTGTTATCGTTGCTCATATTTATTTCCATGATTTTGATCTTATTGAATGTATGAACTTGAATTGCACGTTCACGTTTGAGAATGTTATCATGGAGGCTAAAATGGTAATTAGTCAATCTAAATTATTTTAAAAGAAATGCTGTCTGGTGCTTATGGCTCTGATAGTGGGATGTTTTGTTGAGAGATGATTCCTTCCCTTTAATTTGTGTAAGAAAACTTGATAAATTCTATATAGGATTTTCAATGAGGCTTAGGAATTGAGATGTTTCTTCTTTATCAATGACTAGAAGAGTAAGGCTAGGTCAGAATGTTAGATCTTTGTGCTATTACTTTCATTCATTTTTATACTAGGGCTTGCATGCATGTATTCATGTGTGTGAATAATGAACTTATTTTGTTGAGCAATTTAATATAAAATTTCAAGCTAATGATCTAGTTTTTGCATTCAGAAAATGTGGGGATTATGCCATTAGTTACATGGAGCTATCAAGTGTGCATATATGTTGGTTCTTGTTTGAGTATTATCAAGGCATTCTTAAATGGAACTTTTATAATTTCGTAGATTTCTAGATCGATATGAACATTTACAATTCTTCATGAATTTTTACAAATTCTTTGACCTCCAAGAGTTTGATGGTTTGGTACCAAGAGATAGGAGCCTGAACTGCAATATTTGACTATGCTATTTTTAGGGCCGAAGTAGCTTGCAGTTTCCAGATATCTAAATGTGATTTTCATTGTATCTGGAAGGTTGATGCAACCATGAATGTTTGTTTTGCCAAAAAAGCCTTAAAACTCAATTGGGACAACTAGAACTTAAAAGTGCCAAATTCCTAAAATACTTGGACAATTATTCTTTTCCGCATTCGTCCAAACTCAAGATCTGCTCATCTTTGTGAAGATGATCTAATGATTTTTTTTCTAGGTTGGGCAATTTTTAGATTCCAGAAAAGTTCAACCAAAAGCCTTGGTTGCACATTCTATGTTTGTGTAAATAAGATGTTAGGTTCAAAGGAAATATAGGATAAGAGCATTACTTGCCTTTTTATGTGCCGACAAATATGTTTTTTATATTTTTCTACCATGTGATACATTCTCCGATACTTGAAAATGTTTTGAGATGTAAGTCTACAGGTCTAGAGTTTGGGAGTAAAAGAGGTTGAACTAAGCTATAGGGTTTCTTGTTTATGGATTGAAGATATAAAGCTAAATAAAGATGATTAATCTGGTTCTGATGAATAATAGGGTTAGGGAATGGTGTAAACAGAGTTTCAAGAATTATATTGAAAGAAAAATCAGACAAACTATATATTGCTATAGATCGGATGGATATAGGAATCATCACTAGTGGATTTGAAGGGCCAAACTAATTCGAATGCTTGGCAATGGAAAGTAAGCAGTGGGATGATGGGGATGGCGATGAGATGGTAGACCCAAGTTTTCTTCTGTATTGCGTTATTGATAAAAAAAGTTTAGATGTGACTAAGATCTCATCTTCACCTTATCTATTGCGTTATTGATTAAAAAAAATAAAAAAAAGATCTTATCTTTTACCTTTACAAGAAAATTGAAGGAACGGTTGTATTTTTGTAGAAGAAATCTAATGATGGGACTTTTACTCTTTTATGAATTTGTTGACTTTAAACCGCGGATGGATATAGGAATCAGCACCTAGTGGATTTGAAGGGCCAAGCTAATTCGAATGCTTGGCAATAGAAAGGAAGCAGTGGGATGATGGGGGTGAGATGGTAGACCCAAGTTTTCTTCTGTATTTAAGAAAGTTTAGATGTGACTAAGATCTCATCTTTTACCTTGTCTATTGCGTTATTGATTAAAAAAAAAAAATCTTATCTTTTACCTTTACAAGTAAATTGAAGGAACAATTGTATTTTTGTAGAAGAAATCTAATGATAGGCCTTTTACTCTTTGATGGGTTTGTTGACTTTAAACCTATTTATGATTGAACTTCTTATAGATGTGCTTCCCTCTAAACAATAAAAAGGAAAATGGTAATCTCCTATATCAATTTACTTTAATATATACCAACAAAATTTCATACACCAACTAATGTATATATGCACTTACATACCCACATACATGCATGCATGCTTACATTCATGCATACTGTCAGTGTATGTGTGTGTGTACATAACTACATATATGATTATATTTATATGGTACTTGTAGATAGTTTCATTATTTGAGCTAGTAAATATTACCTGATTTGTCACTTGCAAATAATTTTCACAATGGGACCTGCAAATAGTCTGTAAGATTGTTGATGAATGGAGTCCTCTGAGATATCTGAAGTGTTTGGATTTGTAATGATTATCATTGTGTGCTTTGTTTTATTAACTTTGGTATTATTTTGCACAGTAATTTTTTTTTCTTTTTTGGATTTTGTTATAGAAGGGTATGGTTTAGTGCAGTCAATGGTGGCTAGGCCTCATTTTATTGTTGTTAAAAGCTTTATGGTTTTGTTGGAATTATGAGTTGGTTCGATTGGGTAAGTTAGCTGGGTGGGTACTGCCTCATCCTGGTATATTTTATTTTACAATTTAGGTGGTGAATTTACAGGCATAGTGGCATAACTATTGGTCAATAATGGCAGATACGTGAAGTTTGATCAATGGTAGATACGTGAAGCAGTTTGGACTTGGTTTTGTTATCATTTGCCGAGTTTTCCACTTGTTCATTACCTTTGATTCATTTATTGGGCAGTTGAGAAGCGATTTTAATTTAATATATATTACACCTCCTTAACTGAGGCTTGTACTGATTTCAAATTTTAGGCTCCGGAGTTGCATTCAGAGATCCATAAGCACGGTTTTGCTCAGCAGGCTATGGGTGGAGGTGGAGGATCGTCAACATCTGCAAATGCAAAGGTGAAATCTTTAGACTTTTTTCTTTTCGAGTCCACAGAAATTATACTTGCTTCTTTAAACATTCTGTCTTTAGTTGATCATACACCCTTAGAGGCTCGTGTTTACTTTCACAACCTTCTTAGGGGATATCTGATCATTTTCCTAACCTGGTATAGGACGTTTTTATTCTGTCTTGATATACTTTCTTTAGTTGCTCTCACACCCTTTGAGACATGTGCATGTGTCTTGCAATCGATTACCTAGAGAAACGCCATATGCGATCATTTTTAATACCTGATGGAAAATTACATGTGTGTTATATGCATAGATGGACTTGGGTGGGACATGAGATGCCATAACTCTGAATCTAACCCAATTCTTTGGCATGCTATGGCTTTCTACACCCTGCTTGACCCTTCCAATCCAGTCGTCATGGCAGTTAGGTTTGTTGAACATGTCTGAAGTTGCATGCTTAGAGAATTTTTGGCAATAAATTCAGGATCCCCAACTGTAATGCTCTACTGTGAACATTTCTTATTTTCTCGAGAAAGCGCTCTTAATTTTCCTCCCATTTTTCCATGTCCCTTTTGGTTTTATTTTCTCTAAAAATATTTCTTGGGCTCGAATTTTGAAAGAAAATAATCAAAAATGCTGGTGAAAGCATTTTCTCCTGTTTGGTTGAAGAAGGAAACAATTGGAGACATGGCATCAAGGATCGGCCGATACCGGTCCGGACCGGGACCGGTCTAGTTCCAACCCGCGATAGAAGCCTTTGTATTGTCGGGTTATGGACTGGTCCCGCCGGTCTGTGACCGGTTCCGGCTCTCCAACGACTGGTCCAGCAGTCCGGTGACCGGTCCGGTCCGGTCCGGTGTGGTCTGAAATTTTTAAATTAATTTTTTTTTTTTTGTTTTCTGTACCGGATGTGGACCTGCCGATACCGGTCCGTATCAGTGGTCCGGACCTGAACCGGATGGGACCAGTCCGGCGACCGGTTCCAGTCTTTAAAACCTTGATTGGGGATGGAGATTTGGAAAGAAAATAATTTGAAAAATTCTCTTGTAGGATCAAAACCTTTCTTTTCAAAAAGGTTGAGATTTGAAAAGAAAAGAAAGGTAGAGAGCACTCCAATCTAACTTGCAACATATCTTGTCTTTCCTAGCGGCTATCAATCTTGCCGGAATATATGAGTACTCACCGGAAAGGTGTCGAAAGTTGCCAAAAATTTGATTTTCTTTTCTTTATATGTCTCATCTTGACCAAACAATTATCATTTCTTTTTCTTTTAAAATCCAAGGTTTAAAACACAGCCTTAGTCTCTCCTATCCTTGTCAACATTTTTATCATATTCTTCTGAATACATTTTCCCTGTTGGACATCTGTTGGTTTAGTTCTTTGTTGGTGCCTTTTCTTAATTCTGGAACACAGATTTAGATGGCCGCGAGAAATGTTTGATTTTGAACAACACCTGTTATCTTATCATACCCAGATGTCTAATTGTATCTGCCAAAAAAGGCAAACAGAAAATAATTGCATCCTTTACATTTCTTTTATTTATTTTTTGTGAGTTGGCTGAAACCTTATAAATTGAGATTGTTAACCTCTTTTATCTCAGAGTTCAAAGAAGAAGAAAAGCAGTGATCTCAAGTATGACATACTTGGATGGGTAATCCTTGCGGTTGGAATTGTTGCATGGGTGGGAATGGCGAAGTCCCATGTACCTCCGCCTCCCCCTAGATAAGGAAAAGGAAACCATTTGTCACATTAAGGATATACTGGTAGAACAGAAGATAAGGCTTCAATTTTCATTGGAAGGTGTGCCAAGCAGAGATGTAGGAAGTTTAAGCCTTACATGTGGGTCCATCCATATGTTGATTTTTGACCTGGTGATGTTACTCCGGTACTAAATCACTAGTTAGTCGAGAAGAGTACATTTTATTACACAGGTATTATTGATTTTCTCATGCAAATTCTGTGGCTTATTGGCTGGTTTGTATTTCTATATGTGAATTTACGTTTGATATACATTGGTTTTCTATTTATTTTTTTTATTTTTTTAACTTGTTGCCCTAATAAAAAAAATGTAATCTGGTATGTATGCCCAATTGGCTTCCTTTAGGGGCTCTGGTCATGCTCGATATGAAGTCGATCCACAATATAATTTTGTTAGAAGAGGAGCCAATGCCTCCCAACCCCAAAATTGTCACACCGACTGACAAAAATTAACCTGGATTGGGGAGCTAATTGACTAGTCTGATGTATGATGCAAGTTGAAAGGGACTCAAATGTCTTCACCAACAACAAATGGATGGCAGAGTAGTAAGACATCTTTAGATGATGACACCGTGATGTATTTCTGGAATATTTTGTTGCGTGGATGTTGTTGAGCCATTTGCGCTTGCATCTTAGGGTGTCATTGGTGTTGTTTCTTTGGGCTCTGAAGTGATTCTTGACTTTAAGCCACATTAGGTGTTTTAAGCGCTTGCAACTGGGGGTATCTTTGGTGTTGCTTCGTTTTGGGCTCTGAAAGTAATTCTTGGTTCTGGGGATTAAATACGTTTTAGTCACATGAGGTGTTTTGGGAAAACCAATTTCTTCGGATCCGATTGGTTCGTGGAATTGGAATTGGGATATTGGAATTCATATTCTATATAAATTACACAATTCATTTGTAGGCTATATTTGAAGCTGTCAATTCACATGGTTGAGGTTGTTAATTGCAATTCTCTATTTTGTGGATTTCAAATGAATGCAACAATGGATTGCCTCTAATGCAATAATAAAACTAAAAAATAACAAACATAAAAAATCTTTTTTTTTATACCATTCTCATTATCTCTCATCATCCCCATTCTGAAATCCGAATTCCAAATTCCAATTATTTTTTTACATCCAATCATGAAAAGCTCAATTCTACTTAATTTCATTTCTCAATGAATTAGAATTAGAAAAAGCAAATTTTTAGAAGCATTTCGTCATTCGTCATGCTGATTTCATGCATACTTTATTGTAACTTCGGCTGATTTAGGGATGTACAGATGGGCTGGGCGTGCATGCTAGTCCGGCCTGACACAATTTGGTCCATGTTCAGTCATGACACATTATGCCTTCCGGGCTGGGCCTGAGGGCCATAACTCACAGCATGGCATGGCCCAGGCGCGAACCCGATTGCATTTTTAACGGAACAAAGCTTAACCTGGCCCGACACGATAATAATTGTACCACCGTGCTACTGGAACCGGGGAGCTGAAATTAGGCACAACACGGGACGGCACAAAAGGAAAGATAAAGCTCATTTGTACATCCCTAGGCAGATTTTATTGAAACTGGTTGATGGAAACTAGTTTGGTTATTTAGGCTGCGTTTGGCCTGGCTTCTATAAATACTTATTGCAGCTTATAGCTTATAGAAACATTTTTTAAAACTAAACATGTGTTTAGTAACGCTTATGAATAAGTGATTACCCTTGAGCAGTAGAGAAAGGCTAGCCGGATAAGGAGAAGTTGCTCTCAAGCTCTTATGCGTTGAGCTATTTCACAGCTTTAGTAATATTTTTAAAATAAATATTTTACCCCTAAACTTTCATAAGTACTTCAATAAATATTATTTCTAAATTCTAATAATATTTTTAGAATACTTATTTTACCCCTAAACTTTTATAAGCACTTAAATAAATGTATTTAACAAACACTATTTTATTCAAATAAGCAGTTTATTGTTGTTGTAGATAAGTGCTCGCATTGAGCAACTTATCTAATGGGTGCTTATCCATAAGCAGAAGCCTGGCCAACACAGCCTTAGTAATATTTTATTGGGATTATTTAATCGTGTTATTTTATAATACTTATTGTGCTGCTCATATACTTGATTAAAAAGTGTTTTTCAAATAGTTATTGACCAACACTTCTTTCCATTTCAAAGAAACTTTTTATAAAGCACTTAATAGGAATCAATTCTGAAGGAATTACTTTTTCTTTAAGAAGGGAATGCCAAAAAGAGTTGTTATGTTAATACCTAGTTTCCTGGGCTGAGGGGGCTAAATCTGGTTTCCAGACTCTTTAATGTTTCGGGATGAGTTCATTTTTAGTGAAATGGCCAATCATATAAAGATGATGACTAATCCTACATTTACAGCTAGACAAAATTATAATTGAAAATAAAAACATTAAACAGCTATTCACCTCTTCTATTAGCTGCCTCTACTGCTACCTGGATTTGCTGGTTTGGGCTAGCTTCTTCTTTCTTTTCTTCATAGCTTTTGGAGTTTTAGTCTTCCTAGCCTCCCTTTTCTCTTCTTTCACCTTCTTCTTCTTCTCTTTTCGAGCAGCTTTTTTATCAATGGGTGCCTCTTTTTCAGTTTCCGAGTAATCAGAATACTCTTCCTCTTCATCTGTTCCAGATTCTGTTGCACAGTTTACTGAGTCATTAAGAACAGCTGCATTAGGGGTCTGTTCTTCGGGGTCTGTACCCTGCTGCTGCTCTTTAGTAGTTTGGAAAGGAGTAGATTGAGCTTTTGACAGAGACTGCTGGAGTCCTGTTATCGTCTTGTAGTATATATCTCCTGTGTCTTCACCACTTGTCATCCGTTTTATATCCTCCTCGACGTTCTTCACATGTTCTAGTGTTCTTGGAATAAATGACTGGAAAAAAAAAATACATATCCAATGAGATGAAGAAAATAATGGTGAATAACTTTGCTTGATTGGGACTTGATCAAATGCATAGAAGATGGGGTTTATTACGTCATGTGTGTGTATGAGCATCAAGGAAAACAATACTTTTACCATAAACTTGGAGCCACACAGCTCATAGAATCTTAAAAGCTAATATAAATTTCAGGTCAAGCCAAAGATTCGGGTCTTATTTGTATTCCAAGTCAAGCCAACAGGTTTCTGAAGATAACTTAGGTTAATAACTACGGAATATTGAACATGTTTTAGTGATATACTATAAAAAAGATATTTGGACATTGGTGGCAGTTAAGATTTCGGATTCTATGTTGAGTTTTTTTGTTAGTAGCTTGGACATAAACTCAAAGTGTTTAAACTCTGTATCGGATCGGGTGTCCGCAATCGAAACATGGCCCAAATTTATTTATTTTTTCAAATCATAATTTTTTTTAGGGGTGTTGGACAATCCATATTGGATCGTCTGAAACTGAGTCAAAGAACTTTAGCAATTTTTGGGATCGTGACTCTTCTCGAGCCGATCCCGAGTTGTATCGGCCCAATTCGACTAGGAATTGGCCAATACTTAACACTATGCATAAACTCCCATAACAGCGAACAGTTGCTGATAGTTTACCTGCATGAATACAGAGTCTGCTATCTCTTCCTCAGGAGATAGCACATCTCTTGCCAAGATTTTCTGCTGAACCTGAAATTGTTTAAGCAAATGATGATGAGAGATGTTCTGAAAGTTCACGAGATAAGTACGTCTCATTAATACTGCAGCAAACCTCTTCTAAATAGTTATCCACAGATTCATCAGCAATCGATGGATCCACTATGAAATCAAACAGTTCTCTAATCGTCATTACTGCTACCCCATGTTTTTTAAAGAAATCCTGCACACCACATCATTAACTAGCTTTAAAATTTGTTTGACATCAATCTTAGTTGTCAGAAAAGTTGGTAACTAGTTGTATAATAAAAACTTACAGAAACATGATTACAATCCTCGCGTAAAAAATCCAGTGCGTGAGGATGGTCGAGATCCACTGCTTGAGACACATCAATGATGTACAAATGGCCCTGCAAATAGGAGAACTTGTAATAAGGTGTCTGACATTTATAATTCAATATGAGAAGTATATGACTTACCTCGAAATAGAGTATGTTATATTCACTGAGATCTCCATGCACCAGTTTGCACTTCTGGTATAATGTTCGCATTGCAATAATCATCTGCATACAAAAATCCGAAAATGTAATTTCCTAGACACTATTAACGCAAATAAACAAAATATCTTGCAATCTATATCATCACTTAACACTACATAATCATAAAAAATTTTAAGTGACACCCTATAAATTTTATAAAATTTCTGTATACTAGATACTTGTGGGAAATTTAAACAGAATGAATATCCCAACCAAATTCAAGCACTCGCCTAGCAGCATTTGCTGTTCCACAATAAATTGACAAAATGTACGCGGTAGAAACCAATACAATTCATACTTCAATGATACAGGGTTACCACGTTGTTCTCTTTGTTGCATACCATTTCCCCTCGAGCTGTTTCTACTTTACAAAAGTGGAAAAAACATTTAAAATACACATTCTTCAAAAAGAGGTAGGACTGTTTAAAGAAACAATGAGATGCTCTTATAGTTCATTGAAAGGATGATCAGATTTAAAATGATCACCCAATCTAGATATCAGCCACAATGAGCAATGGTTGCTCACATTGCATCACCTAGTGGACAAAAGCTGAAAATCCAAAACCAACTCACCACACACACACCCAAAAAAAAAAAACTGCACATTATAGCACACGTATATAGTATATCAAGTCTAACGTTAGGGTACTTTCTTATTATTTCTCAAAAATAACATATCACAGGTTTTTATGGAGTAAATTGATGAACATGAAAAGTAATGCAACCATTTTGGACTTATTCATGGGCAAGAGGCTGTCGCCACATCCACGAGGTCATGACATCAGGAGCTTCTGTATTAGATCACCCAAAAAAAAAACACATACTGAGAAGAATCTAAGGCTGAATCAACATTATTTCCATGCATCTGAAGCCTATCAAAAAGTGGTGAATCGTCAATAAATCATGTTTTTTCTTTTGAATTAGACATCCTTCCTCAGCTTTCTTGCTCCAAAGTAAATATAACAGCCCGTATAATTTTTTTAACTTGGTGAAAATCAAGCAGTATTTATGCTTTGTTCTAGCTTAATATACTCATCTATGTGCAATGTATC
>JAUPMG010000017.1:16242760-16253013 GCA_031762675.1 Pachysandra terminalis | reverse complement strand
TTGTTCTCACCTGTTGGGTGTTGTTTGGTGGACTGCTATGGGCCTTGCTGAGGTGGTATGTTTACCACTCAGTATGCTTGCTTGTTCCCCTTTCTTGTACATTCTCCCCTTCCCCCCTTATTTTTTTCCCTTTCTTAATTAATTACCTTTTCAAAAAAAAAAAAAACCGAATCAGATCATCTGGATTGGACGATCTGACTCGGTTTTGGATTGAATCAGAGAACTTTAGCAATTTTCGGGGTCGGTTTGGGATCATGACTCGTCCCGAGCCGATCCCGAGTTGTATCGGTCAATCTGACTTGGGATTGACCGATACTTAATACTATGCTTCATACTATTGCATGTATATGAGATGGGGTGGGACACACATTAGTGGTTTTCACCTTGCAGATCTCCTGCATTAAAAGTCAATCTGGTTTTGTTATTTTAGGGCATTTTCTGAGTTCTGCCTTTAGATGCTAGGCCCATATCTACGGGAGTATGCCACTGGTACTCGTGTGGTGGTATGATTGTTGATGAATTGAATTTGAGGAATATATTGGATGTTTTTGGGTACACCAGATCTTCTCAAATAACCACAATGAGGAATAAAGATATAACTGGATTTTCTTATATGACAGTATACTTTCATCTTACCTGCAAGCAAAGAACTACCAAAACAGTGCACGAACTAAGGGACCACAACTGTCAAATATGCGTCAAGGAAAAATGTAGGAGTCCGCATACCTGATGATGCTATTTGTCAAGCCATATTAGAAAAATTGGATGCGCCTTTAATATCAACAAGGTTAGTTGGATCTTTTCTTTTGCCGAAAATATTTTTTATATTATTAGTTGCTGGTTGTAGTAATCATCTTTTCTAATACTGTTTATATGTCATTTCTTAGTGTAAAGTGGCCCAAGCAAGACGAGTGGATGATAGACCCAGTTGTAATAGCTGATATTTTTGAACCGGAGGTATGGATGTTGTTTTACAAAGGGTGACTTGTTTTTTTTTTCTTTCTCAATTTTAAGTTTGCTTTCTTACTTTCATCATCATCATCATCATTGTTATGGTGTAAAGGATTGGCTGATCCTAGTCTGGATCGGCCGATCCAACTCGGGATGGGTCAGATCAGACGATCCAATATGGATCTTCTTGCACCTCTCAAAAAGTTTCTTTTCAAAAATAAAAATAAAAGTGTGGACCATGTTTTGAATCGCCTCGCCGATCCAACTCGATATCAGACTGGGATGATCCCTGATTCGATACCGAGCTTAAACGCTACGATCATTGTAATTATCTGCCATTCCCCAGTTAGTTCATTCCTTACTATTAAGGTGATGTATATTCAAGGTTGCTATCATTATTATAGTCCTTTGCTTCTAATTTATGTGGATATGGAGTTTGGACAGGTGAGTGTCCTTCCCAAGAGTTCCTATTTTCTGACGGCTGGCCATAGGATTATTCCATTACATAGAGTAGAAGTTCTTAGCATTTGTCCATGTCAATAAATAACTTGGTTGAGTACCGGACATGATCAACCAGTATTTCTTGCAGGATATAGTTCGTTTAGTAATTTGTATCTTTGCACTTTAATACCTTTTCTCAGAGAGGATTTCAACATGCATAGGCTTGTTTGCAATTGGTTTCTGAAAAATTTATTGGGAACGTGTGATTCAATTTAAGCTCTTTCATATATGAATGTCTAGATCAAGCTCTTTCCTGCTATGACTCCCGATATTTTTATTTTATTTTTTGTTCTTCAGGGTCTTGATTTTGTTGTCGATGGTGGTATTAGAGTGGCTGATCCATCCACTAGTTGATATGACACGAAGTTCTCCCACAATCATTCGGCAAGGAAAGGTTTGGGTTCTGTACTATTTATAGCTGATAGCTTTATGGTGCATCGTTTGGTTTAAACACTATTATATCGTCCACTGGAAGTGGAATAGAGCGCCTATATGCAAGAGTCTTACCTCTATGGATTTCCCATCAATCACAATATTGATCTTTGGGAAAATTAGAGGTGGATGGTGCATCTCCACCACAGATATCAAGCTCAAGGTTTATCATCCTAGTACAGCCTATCAGAAAGAAAGCTATTATTTTTAAACCAATTATGCCTAGAAACTTGTGACATCTCAACGGCATAATATTCCCAAGGATTATCTTCATCCCACATCTAGGATTAGGTAGAAGCATGCTGCTCGTGGATCGGGGTCCAGTTCGTCACACTCCTTTGATTAGCCAGTGAGTACTGCATTTCTGTCATGACTTAACAGTAATAAGCAAGTTTAACCCACATGGGTTAGCTCAACTGGCAGGCTCTTCAGCTCAGGAACTGGAGGTCCCATGTTTGAATCCTGGGCTTACCTGATATATGGTCCTTGTGGATGGGGTCATGTATCCGGGGTTTACCCTGTCCCCATTATGCACGTCACCAAAAAAAAAAAAATATGCAGGTTGAATCCCTGTGCAGATACATGCAATTTCTGGCTCTTAGGGATATAAATGGTTCTAGTTGTTTTCCTCCTGTTGATCTCGATTGTATTAGGTGTGATGCCATGAAGTTCAATTATCTTTTCGGTTATAGGTTTTGATGAATTCATCGTTTACAGGGACCAAGGCTGGACTGGATGGTTGTAGAAGGTGATACGAATTCCTCCACATACGAGGAGCTTCTCATTCCTCATTCAGCTTAAACTAATTGGAGCATCTAGGAATCATGTTCAGAGTTTTTATATACCTTTAGAAAACTTAAGGCTTGTGTGCGGAGTTAGAGGTTAAAGGTTGGGCAGAGCTCTGCTGAGCTAGTGGAAGAATGAAAAGAAGAGAAAAAGATCTGTTGTAAATACTAGGGGGAGAAATTATTATAAATAGGTATGAACACTGCTGATAGTTCATTGTTAAGAGATATAAATGTTATGATTCTGATATGATGGTGTGGGAAGTTTTGTGTTATTCAGGAAATAGGTCATAATTTTCAATTAATAATGAAAAAATTAAGAAAAATAAGTGAACAGTAATATTTTAGTTAAAAACCAATTCAATCAAAAACAGGGAGATATCAGATTCAGGTTTTCCTGGCTGGTTCAATCTGGTTCTATATGTACGTTGTTTTCACAATAGAAAATGATCACCAAGAAAGCATTATTCTCTAGGCTTTGTTTGGTTAGTTGGAAAAGGCTAGAAAAGAAAGTAAAAATAGCATTTTCCTTTTATTTCCATCGTTTCCCCTTTATTTTTACTTCATTATCAAAGGAAAAGTTTCATGGAGCTTTTTACTAAAAATGGGGCACTCTTCCCTTCATTTTCCTTCAAGGGAAAAGTTTAATAGGCTTTTTACTGAAAATTGAACACTTTTAGAAACACTCTCCACCAATAGGACCACATTTTCTAGTGAATCACATGCAGAAATTTCGTATGAAAGTTTCGTTTTCCTTTCCTTTCTTACAGATTTCATCACCTATGCCACGTTGACCCAACAATTTAACCGTTCAAAAGTTGATAAAGACGGAAATCTATCAAACCCAATCTGCAGAAGTTAGATAGTTGAATGGAATACTGATCGACAATCTTATTCAGGCAGCTTGCAGACGCAACCTAATGTTTGGTCTTCAAAATGAAGCTAGGAAAAGCAATTACTATAGAACAAATAGCAAATATGTGATAGAAAGAGAATAACAGGTCAGAAAAGATGCATAAAAGTTTTAACTGGTCAATATTGTCCAGTGTCTTTGTCCTCACTGAGAATCCTGCTTCAATGTTTATTTAACTCATTAAGAATGCAGCTCTTTAGCCATTACAAGCCGCCACTTTGAGCTCCAACAGCCTAAAAATTACATAGCCTGACATGAAGATTAATTTCAACACTTTCACCCTTCTCCTTGGATCCAAATTATTCCACAAAAGTATTCTAGTGCTTCCTGCATCAATGAACCAAGAAGCGGTTTACCAAAAAAACCAAGAAGCGAACCAACTGGTGAATATTATTTTTGACAGTTAACATTCTTCTGTTAGATGCTTCTAAAACCAATGCAGAAAAGTGTTTGTGTGCGCGTTCGTGTTTTTGATCAGTACTGAGTGACCTAAAAAGTAATTTGAAGGAATGCTAACTAAATGGAATCAAAATTGAAGGTAAAGAACTACTATTTATAACAACAGTTTCAATTAAAGGAAACGAAATAGAGAATTATCCCTGCCACATAGATAAAAGTAACAATATCAAAATAATATGTTCCAGCTACAGTTGCTAATGGATCGGAGAAATATACACTGGGAAAACACGATAACTCTCCATGGATGTATTCCAACAAGTAGAGTTTAGTTCCAATATGTATATTGGATATCTTTTCTTCTTCTGCTAACTAGTGTATTACATCCAAAGAAAAGAATGATATCCCATTAATGACACACATTGTTTCTACCAAAGCTTTTTATGAGTGAGATGGCGATCTCAACAGTTGGGAGAGATTATGCTAATATTAACTTCTACAGAAATTCCCCACTTCAGTTTTTCCGAGAAATGTAGTAGGACAACACCAATTTGCACCACCAATATCTCTAAACAGTCACAAATCATGATTTAAGCCTCAAGTATGCCATAGAAAGGTTTTCCCAACTCCATCAACTTACTCCAATAACATTTCCAAACAATCAAATGTCACGATTGAAGTCTCTTATGTTACAGAACTGCTTTCCCAATTTTTGATTGGGGACTACGTTGTATTCCAAAGGACCTAAGAGATTTGATGGAAAGAAGCACCAAAATTCCCAACTTCAGTTTTTCTGAGAAATGTAGTAGGAACAACACCAATTTGCACCACTAATATCTCTAAACAGTCACAAATCGTGATTTAAGCCTCTAGTATGCCATAGAAAGGTTTTCCCAACTCCATCAACTTACTCCAATAACATTTCCAAACAATCACATATCATGATTAAAGTCTCTTATGTTACAGAACTGCTTTCTCAATTTTTGATTGGGGACTACGTTGTATATTCCAAAGGACCCAAGAGATTTGATGGAAAGAAGCACCAAAGTTTTCTCTCACAAAGCAAGGTAACCAAACATAATTTTTTTTTTTGGAAGTTAATTAAACAAACATATTGATCATGGTCAAACATTAAACTGGTGTGGCAAATCCAGGCTTCTCAGTACTCACTTCTCAAAACCTATTAGATCAATTTTATTGGACAGAAATGGGACCTGAAAAGAGAAAACAGAAATATATATATGAAAAAGAATTGGGTGGGTTGGGGTGGGGGGTTTGGAAGGGGGAGAAGAATGAATTGCATTCTGTAAGAACACAAAAGTCAATATCCTTTTATACATTGATTAATTCAGAAATCCTGTGATACCTGACAGTCAAATATGCCTTGCATCCTTAATTTCATAAGAATAGCAACATTATCTATGATGATGATACTAACTTTTTCTTACCTTGATCAATCTTTGCAAACTCTACGGCTCATAAGAGAGAGCTAAACCTCTTAGCTGTAATTTAGGATAATTCTTCTTGTTGTTCAATTATCCAAACTGAAGAAAATATATACAGACTGACTCTAACTCCTTAACTGATTACACCTGCTTTTGACGTGGCAATTAACTACTACCCATGTCCCACACAGCTCCTACAATTTCTC
Organism: Pachysandra terminalis; assembly: GCA_031762675.1. Classification (NCBI taxonomy): domain Eukaryota; kingdom Viridiplantae; phylum Streptophyta; class Magnoliopsida; order Buxales; family Buxaceae; genus Pachysandra; species Pachysandra terminalis. Next base: position 16,247,384 of record JAUPMG010000017.1, on the reverse strand, counting down.
ACAACTCCTATAATCTCTCATACAGATTCTCGATTTTCTAAATAACTGATAAACAAAAGTAACCCATATCTAACAAACCACATGTACACAAATACTTTCAACACATACTTAGCATCTGAACTCCTAATAAAACCCAAACACAACTTTACTTGTGATGCTTCCATTGCCACATGGCACACATAAGCTTTAAAAGGTTATTATCACGAGGATATTAAAGAGGATAATATGTACGTATCACTCCCTCCCTGTTGAAACAACCTTGTCCACAAGGTTAGCATCAGGTTTTTCTATATTCTTTTCACCTCCTTCCTTATTTATGAATCTGGATTTTCTTCTACTGCCACCTCATCATCTTCCTCTTCTATATTTATAACACCATTCAGCAGGTACAACCGTTGGGTCTTGCAACGATGACCCATTGTCCAACATTCATCACAATTGTAACATAAGTTTTTCTCTCTCCACTCCTTCATTTTGGACGGGGATAACTTTTTAATAATTGGTGTGGTAGGGTTTGTAATTCCCTTATCTGGAAGGTGTGATGTTTGGTTATTATCAATCTGAACTAATCTCCTCCTTGATGCTATCTTTTCTTCTTGGATTTTATACAACCCAATAGCATCAGACAAATTAATTGGCTTAAACATTTGAACAACCAATCTAATTTCATCCTTCAAGCCATTGATAAAGTAATTCACCATGAACAATTCCCCAAGATTTTCGGTTCGGTTGGATAAGGACTTGAATTTGGTCTGATATTCTTCTACAAAAGAACTTCGTCCGAGTTTGGTGAGACATCCAATAGGGTCATCAAACCCTGTAGGAACAAACCTTATTTCCAAGGCCCTAGCAGACATTGACCAATCAATAATGGCTCTAGATTTCTCCATCCGTCTGAACCATTGGAGAGCTCTTCCTTCTAGATGAAAGGATGCAATCAAGACCCTTTGATGATGGGGGGCTGATTAAATGTAAAAATCTGCTTTGCCCGATATAACTATCCCGAGTGATACTCTTCGTTAAAACCCCTCTGGTATTATTGGTTGATTAGCAGATGACTCACCTCTTTCATTTCCTATGGAAGAACTCTTATGGAGAATCTCATTCAGAATCTGTCATTGGGCTCTAGATTCTTCTTGAAGTGCATTAAGCATCCTTTTGTGCTCTTCCGATGTCTCACGAAGTTGGCCTACAGAATCAGTCAATCGTGACATCCAGGTTCCTTCAGCCATTGTAGGATCGTTGGCTCTGATACCAAATGATAAGGACTTTTTCTTACCTCGACCAATTCTTAGCAAACTCTGCGGCTCGTTAGAGAGAAAGAGCCAAAACCTCTTAGCTATAATTTAGGATAATTCTTCTTCTTGTTCAATTATCAAAACTGAAGAAAATATATAGACTGACTCTGACTCCTTAACTGATTAGAACTGCTTTTGACGTGGCAATTAACTACTACCCACGTCCCACACAACTTCTCACAACTCCTATACTCTCTCATACAGACTCTCAGCTTTCTAAATAACTGATAAACAAAAGTCACCCTTATCTAACAAACTACATGTACATATAAATACTTTCAACACATATTTAGTATCTAGATTCCTAATAAAACCGAAACACAACTTTACTTGTCATGCTCCCTTTGCCACGTAGCACACATAATCTTTAAAAGGTTATTATCATGAGGATAATATACGTATCAGATGCCTAGCATCTTAGGTTCCTAAGAATATACAAAGTATATGGTTGCAATTCACTTCCAAATGATTCATCCATGTCAAAGGAAATAATTGAGGTGTTTTGAATCAAACCACTAAAATAAACACATTGCATAGCAATAATCATAACCAACATCCTTCTGGAAGGGGTTCAACTGAAAAGTCAGAAATGTGAATCGGAAGACAAAATGGAAGTATGGAACGCCCAGGTTCTCTCAACATAAGAATTGCTTTAGGCAATTTATTTTAAATTTCAAGTACTATCATAGAAAAACTGATATTCAAACAAGAGATGCAGAATTTTCAATATGATGAAATTAACATAATTGAATCCCACAAGTACAAGATCAACTATATTTGTAAGGAAGAGAACATAGGGTTGGGAATTTGAGATTCTAACCGTTGATGGATTCATTTGGGGTTGGTATCTTGAAGGAGGTCATCGTAGGGATCCCTCCGTCCAGGAACCTGACTAATCTGGGCGTCCCATGCCAGCTGCGAATTGTGACGTTCAAATGTCCAGAATCCATAAGGACGGATGGGTAAACTCCACATCTCCTTGGTCTTCTTGCAACGATCCTTCACGGCATATACATGCTCCCTAAACTTCCTATCCCTTTCCTTTGGATCCTCCATCATCCTAAGAATCAGATTCTCTGCAAACTCCATCACAAATCTCATTTCTTCTTCTTCTTCTTCTTTCTTTAATTGCCAAATTCTATACAACACAGCACAAATCAAAACATTTTCATCTACACGCCCTCAAAACTTCAAACGAAATCCATTATCGATCTTTCAAGTGCAAAAAACAAACCCTAGATTTACGTAAATTCTCAATTGAAAACCCTAGATTGTAGCTCTTTCAAGAGCGAAACAAATCTCGATACTAATTACCAGAAAAGATAAAAGAATAAATCTCGATTATCGATAGATTCATAAATCCAAAACGATTGAAATCAAATTGAATTACCTGTTTCGAAGAATTGATGTGGCGAAGCAGTTGGGGTTGGGCTAGGCAAAAGCAATACTGGTGACAGGGTTTGCCTCGATGGCCTTTTATAACCGATTCACAGTGCTGAATCAGTCCTGATTTAATAGGGCTATTGTTGTCTTTTTCACGAAACCATTCTTTGAGTTCTCCGGGCTGTGTTTGTTTTAGTTGTAGAATGATAGAAACGAAAGGAAAAAGAGCACTTTCCTTTATGGTGTGGGGACGGGACGTGGTTAAGATCCAAAAAAAAAAACAAAAGAGCACTTTCCTTTTTTCATTGTTTTCCCTAGGTTCTGTTTGGTTATACGGATTTGGAAGGAGAATTAAGAAAACTTGGTTTTCCTATAAAATATGTTTGTTTGGATATTCAAGAAGTGTGGGTTCCATGATAAATATTTTATTTATAATTATAAAAAAATAGTCATTTTTGTTTTTTTATTAAATATGATCGAAATTGTGAAAAATGAAAAGATGAGGAGAAGAGCTTGTTCTCCGACCTACCCTTACCACCAAAGCTTCCTTTTTCTTTTACTTATATAATGAAGGATAAAACAAACAGATAAAAAACTTTTCTCTTTCATTCCTATAAATCAAACATCAAAATCAAAATTTTATGTCATAATCATATTTTTTCTTGATACAACCAAACAATTTATTGGAAAATTAAATTTTATTTTCCAACATATTATTTTCCAAGCTCAAGCTGTTACAGAAAGGCACAACAATGCATATCAAATGGTTCAATATAGGAACTATACATCTGTGGGAGGATAAACACACAAATATATATATACCCCTGGGATTCGAACACTCGGTCTCTCGCTCTAATACCATGTTAGACACCAGTTATTCTAAAAACTCAAGCTGTTAGAGAAAGGCACAACAATATATGAACCTTATGGCTGGACCCCAGGGTCCCATAAGACCCCGGATCTCCCATAAGGACTGCAGCAAAAAAAAAAAAAAAAAAAGACTTTCAAGCAAATCAAAAGCAAATCCGACTTTATTCTCAGTAGTCCTTACCAAAAAATAAAAAAATTGTACATCAAACAAATCTTGTCGGTGGTACTGATGATGACTGGTTTTTGAAATGCCCACATGGCACCTTTTTATTGGTGACATATTTATTGTATGTTTTAGACCATTTTAAGTCTGAAAAACACTATTCATTGAAGTCTGGAAGCATTGTTCACTATTTCGAGAAATCTAGTTCGAGAATGCATTTCGAGAATCTACTTCGAGAATGCAATTCGAGAAATTACTTCGAGAATGCATTTCGAGAATCTACTTCGAGAATGTAATTCGAGAAATCCACTTCGAGAATGCATTTCGAGAATCCACTTCGAGAATGCAATTCGAGAAATCCACTTCGAGAATGCACTTCGAGAATGCTATTTCGAGAATGCTATTTCGAGGATGCTACTTCGAGAATGCTATTTCGAGAACACTGTTCGAAAACACTGTTCACATGTTTGAAAACATTGTTTACATGTTTGAAAACATTGTTCACTGTAATTTCAAAACACTGTTCATATAACCGTGACACTGTTCATAATCACTATTCATGACACTGTTCATGAGATTTACTGTTCACAGATTTGACATTTATTATTATTTCAGTTTTCTTTGAATATTGAATGCTTTGACAGTTTTTAACAGTTTTGTTTGGAGCATTCAATTCATTTGGCAGTTTCTTTGAGGCATTTAAAAGGAGGCATCTCTTCATTGAGGGAAGGGGGGTTCTCCCGATTTAAAGGAATCTGTTTTCTCACTTCAGGGAGGGGAGGGAAGAAGAGAGGCAAAAAGAATAATGAACAAGAAAAAGAGAAAGAAAAGACATACACAGAGACATACGAGATCATTCCCCAACTAGATAGATAGAGAATTCTATCATTCTTCTATCATGCCCTTCTTT
>JAUPMG010000017.1:16224161-16240225 GCA_031762675.1 Pachysandra terminalis | reverse complement strand
CGCTTAGCCAAGTGACACTTGTCCTACTGAGAGTGGGAAACTCTCTACAAATACCAGTACCCATCCTCCATTGAAGAGGATCTGAAAAATTGAAAGAATCTGGAACCTCTGAATCAGAAACCAGAAAATTTTGAAACCTGCAGCAACAGTGAGTAAATACATTGAAAGAGAAAGAGATGGATCTTCAACCTGTAAGGTTTTACTGCTCTGTGATTGCATTCACCCCCCTTCTTCAGTTATTACAACTCATCCTTCCTTCTAGCCTCTTCTCTTTGTCTTTTACACAGGTTCAAGCTTGACAAGGAATGCTCTTGACAGAATGGCTGCGCGACGGTTTAGGCTGTCTTGAGACAGACTTCCTACCTTTTTCTCTGGTTTGATGAGTGTGAATGTATTAATTGTTCATCTATTCTAATATATTTAGTCTGTTATAAATCCGTCATCACCAACATCATTTTCTGGAAATCTAATATGATCATAAAACTGTATAATGCTAGGCACAGAACATATAATTCTCAAACTTCAATCAGTTCATAACGGATAAACATCGAAATCATGAAATCCGTATTATCTAATACTTCTAGACAAATTCGCATGGATTATATCAATATTCCGGAAAGGTACAAGGTTCGATCAAATTATGGTAATCAGGTTTGAATCTCAAAACAATATATATATAATTCGAACCAGATAAGCTACTTACTTGATTCTAACTTTTGGAAAAGAAATGCGTGGAATTCAGGTAAGATCTAGCCTCTTCTTCTCCTCTTCTTACTCTTCACTGCAATACACCGTTTTCTCTTTAAAAAACACAGTTCTCTCAAGCTCTAAAATTTCCAGATTCAAATTGATAAAATGAGTCGTTGAATCCTAATAAGGGAAGTGATGAATGGGTTAGAGAAATGGGGATGCATTTTCCCACTTTCTCTCCCACTTCTCCACGTCCTTGACTGGTTCAACGCCCTGCTCAAGCGTTCGAACGGTTGGGGATAAAATGTCATCTTACAAGACTAACCCCAAAGAGAAAGGCTAATAACACTTAGGTCCATATTTCTAAGGGTTTTAATTACAAAAGTACCCTAAGGACCACATAAACATAACAAAAGAATAATTAATAAATTAATTAACTAAGGGATAAATTCAATTAAAGAATCTAGGTCACTATACTAACATTAGCTTTGTAGCGCCGGTGCAATTTGGTCCAAGTGATGCTCGGCTCAATGAGATACTGCCAAGGTCGTCAATGGGAACAAGGAAAACTGTCCTCCATTGCCATCCAGTAGTGCGTGATGCGGGACCTTCGGTGGTCGTTGGGTGTGCAGGGTATCGATCCCCAACGCGAGGACCCGCCTCAAGTGCTGGACCTTAAACCCACCGACTGGGGTGATCGCACGAATTACCCTCTCCAACAGGCCCTGCTGGAACAATTGCATGACAATACCCTCGGACTTCGTTCCACTGAGTCCAATTTTCATGGATTGCCCGTCGCCCTGGATCTTGAGAACTGCTTCTTCTTTAAGGAGTAATATGACGCATTTCAATTCGTTCTCCTTGCGGTAAGCCAGTTCCAAAACTTGAAGACAAGGAACGGTCTACTGTAATCCCCCGCTTCCGTTGAAGCGACGATTCATAGACATTGCTCTCGATAACAAGGAAGCCTTCAACTCAAAATTAATTAATTAAATGCCTCATTCCGGACAAATAGAGCTCGTAAGTGTAAGAAAACAAAGATTAAAGAGCTTTTCATTAAAAATAGGTTACTTTTAAAACAATATTTTCCAATATCCACGTTTTTCAACGAATCAAATGCACAGATTTAATTGAAAATAATGAAAAAAGTTGATACTCCTTTCCTTCGCCACATATTCCAACAAACCAACGAAACGCAACATAAGCCTCGTAGCTTATCTTTTAATAGCTTATCTTTTAATCCAGACAGAATAAAACTGTCGGAAGGGGATTACTGCGACCTTATCCGTCTTAAACCCCAGAAGTAATGGAACCTTTCCTTGTATATAAGGACGTCGATGGCGACCTGCTGACACGTCGGAATTGCTGGAACGCTTTCTCTTCCCTCTTTCGGCTCTAATAGGAATGTGTATTGACTGCTTGTGTCCGATGATTTCGGGTAAGCTTGATTTCATTTTTACTCTTCACCTCTAATTTTAGGGTTTCAATCTGATATCAGTCTTCTTTCTCAAAATTTGTTCGTATGTGAATTTAAGGGTTTTTTAGATCTCTATTTCTAAATTTAAGACTTCTGTTTATATTTAGGTTCTTTTTCCTTATTACTTCTACAACTTTAAGCAAGATTTTTTCCAATTCCTTTCCATTTTTTTTCTTTTCCAATTTGATTTTTTTTACTCTTTTAAATTAGGTACATATCTATTATTTTCTGTATTTTAGGTTAGGTTCTGTACATTTTATCTTAAGATAATAGTGTGTGAATTGTGTATGGGATTCTAACAAAAATTCACCGTCTTCCCTTTATACTCTTTGAATCTTTTAGATTGTTCTATTTGATATTCTTTATTTTTTATTTTTATCCTTAATTATTGTTGTTATTTGATTTGTAGAATTTTTTGTCTTCTCTTGTCTGGATCTCAAATTGCACTTATTTGAGTAGTTCCTTTTCCATTTAGATGTTTCTCTCTGGAAAGAATTCCAATTCAATATTATTGAAGTTCTTTATGAATTAAGGTCTCAGAACTATTTTTTTTTCATGTTTGCAGTTAAAGTTTGTTGACTCTTCTTCTATGTGCTTATTGTACTATGACTTTTTCAAATTTATGAGAATATTGATTTAGAAAAATAAATAAGTGCAATTATTCAATGCATGAGCAATTTTCCCAATATGAATGGGTTTGTTTTTCTGATCTGTGGAGTAGTAGAGTGCCTATACTTCCCGTACTTCATGGTACTTGGTGAAGAGCAAAATGGTCACTTTCATTAACATAATTTTGCTACCATATGCCTTTTTCTTTGTGCACTGCCATTTTTGGGGTCTATTTTACTCGGCAAATTCTTAAGCGAGTGACCTAGAGATTGGCCTAAACATCGAGGTATCATATATGGGAACTCCAACTGTATTGCTTTCTTTATGAAGTTGCATGATATTGCTATTATTCTTTTTACCTTTGTTCTCAAACTTTATTATCTAACGATATTTTTCGATCTTATAGCTCCTGCAATTTGATAGACATTATATTACCTCCTATAACATTTCCAGCAATGCTTAATGTTTGTTGTAATTGTCTCTCCTCTCTTTTGAAATTTTATATTCATCTGTTTTTTTTTTTTTTGAGAGTATATTCATCTGTTTTTGGTCATGTTTTCTCTTTTTTTTTTTTTTTTTTATATATTTTTGAAACTACTTCCAATTTCACCATTTTCCGTTCTTTACTTGTAGTTGTTACTTTATTTAATTTTTGAAATTTTTTGTAGTAGTAAGAATCTAAGTATGCAAGTTATGTTAGTCATATCTTTCTTTTATTAGTATGCAAGTTATGTTGATGGTATCTTTCTTTAAGTAATAATTACATACAATAAAAGCAACTAAATGGGGATTTTTACCAATTTAAATCCTTTTCAATATTCAAAATTGGGCATAGTTAAAATTAATGGTATTTGTGATGTTTGACCTTAGAGAGAGAGATTTGCGGTAATTGACAATAAGATCTTTTAGTTGTTTTTATTGTACACTAATTTCATAAAGTAACATGGAATGTAGGGACTTTGATAGTAAAGAAGCTAGAGTTGTAGATGTAATGAAAGTAAGGATAGTTAATATAATGTGTTTACGAGAGACTAAATGGAAATTGAGGCAAGGCTGGAAACATTGATGAGCATAGACATTGGTATAAGAGAAAAGGTAATAACAGCAACGACGTAAGGATAGGTATTCCCATAATATGGTACAAAACAATACAAAGAAATATTTTCCATTATTTTGAACTTATTAAGCTAGGTGTAGTGTTTGAGCCATACCCAAACCTGTGTCACGTCGTATCAACATGGATACTATGGGTAAACAAAAGTATCCGTGTAACATAGATAAGGACATACAGAATAACATTGTAGGTATTAGAAGGATTGGCAATAGGTTAATGACAATTAGATTAGTCTTTAGATCAAGATATCATTAGTGCATATGCACCTTAAGTAGGAATAGAAGAAAACGTTAAAAGCAATTTTGGGAAAGAAATGGATAGATTAGTTCAAGGAATTCTTGATGTGGAATAAAAGGGGACCTAAATGGTTATGCTGGAGAAGAAAGTGGACAGTATGATAGAATATATAAGGACGAGGATTGTGACATAGGAAATGAGTGATTCTTGAATTTGTAGTGGCTTAGATATTGTATTATTAAATACTTTTCTTTGAAAAGAGAACTGAACATCTAGTGACCTTCAAGAGTGAACCAAAGCAGAGCCAAATCGGAATTTTCCTTCTTGGAATGGATTGACTCGGCAACTTTCAGGGGAAAAGTTATCAACTAGCAGATTGCAAAGTCATTCCAGAAGAAAGTCTAGCTTCATAATACAGGTTGATGGTGATGAATCTTTATATTAGAGATGAGAGAACATAAAATTGATTAAAAATATCCAAGAATAAAATTTTGGAACTTAAAAAGAGAAAAGGTAATGAGTTTTAGAGATGGATTAATAAAGAGAAAAATAAAAAGATGATGGGAGCATAAGGCATTCCAATTGAAGAAAATTCATGGTAGAGATTAGTGTATTTTGATTTACTAAATTATTTGATGGAATTTTAAGGACTTGCTTGGAGGATAAGCACTATAGGACCTATACATAATAATGAACGAGACATACAAAATCGTACAAATTATTGTGGAATTAAGCTTATGAATCACAATATGAAATTGTAGGAAAGAATGATGTAGCAAAGGTTAATAAGAATAACTCAAATATCAGAAACTTAGTTTAGCTTTCTGTCATGAAGGTTTAACATTGAGGTTATCTTGTTACTTAGACAATTAGTGGAGAAGTTTAGAGGGATGAGAAAAGACTTTTGTATGGTTTCTATTTAATACGGATAAAGCGTATGATATACTACCTAGAAAGCTGACCTAGTGGAGGAAAAAAGTATAAGTCAAATACAATAAGATCTTTAAGGACATGTACGAGGGAACAGTTGCTAGTGAGAATGAATTTTTAGTAATGATAGATTTATATCAGGGGATAATTACGAATCCTCATTGGGCTTTAATTATGGATGAATCGACAACCATATCCAAGAGGAGGTGCCTTGGTGTATGTTATTTATAGATGATGTGGTTTCGGTGGACCAAAGTGGAAAGGTAATAAATGCAAAATGCGAATAATGAAGGTATATCTTGGAATCTAAAGGTTTTAAAAGTAAATCAAGTTAATGTGCATGGGGCGTAAGTCACGTAACTTCAATATGAACGATGATTGAGATTCAAATCACTTCCTAGGAAGTAAAAACATCCCCTAGTGGGTGGCTCAACAAATTAGCCTCTTTACCTTATCGAACCCGTTTGTAATCCAGACTATAAATGAGTATATTTCAACATACTGACGTATATACCGATCAACAAAAAAAAAAAAAACATACCGACGCATATACTAACCATATTGTGCATGCAATTGCATGGTGCCAAATACCAACATATGAGATTCGAACCTCTTTAATTTCTGATGGGTATTCCAAAGGCGTCGGCTTGAAATGGGGCATGTGCCTTCTTAGTCCCAAGGGATGGTACAATAGGTAACTAAGCAACAACAGGTGGGACTTATTCTCAATTTTTGGGGAAGATAAGCAGCTGCAGGGGATCTTGTTCCCAATTCGTTTTTGACATAGTGGGAACTTCTCATCTCCTGTGGACGTAAGCTTTGCCGAACCACGTATATCTGTGTTCATTGTTTGATATTATTTTTACTGTGTTTGTTATTATTGATTGATCCCGATCAACACCAATATCCAAAGAAGATGGGTGGCTGGAGCTGGACATAGGTTGGATCTTTAGGTTAAGGTGAAGTGACTTCATTACCGAAAAAAAAAAAAAAAAAGGTGAAGTGACTCAAACCACCATTCTTTCTGTTTTCGATTGGCCCACGAGATTGCCAAGCCCCCTGTAACATCCTAGTCATTGATGTCTTTGCATGGCTTGATTGACCATATGATCCATTCAGTTTCATTACATTACTCTCATAGAGTAAAATCTGTGTACAATGAGATGAAAAATTATGTGTACCGCCGACCAGAAAATCCACAAGATGGGTTACCGGCGATTTTGTTCGATGGTTTAATGAGCTGCCTATATCTATTGGATTCGTTCGTTTTGGCTTGTGGGACTGTCTTTAGGAAAAGAAAAAGAAGTTCATGAAGTCATTTGTGGGTCTTCTGTATCATTATGAGTGTGCTTGCGGACACATGGAATTTAGCATATCAGTTAAAGGGTGAATCATTTTTTTTTCTAGTGGGGTTATCAATGGCTGAGTCTTGGCCTAGCAGCATCATCTCTTTCTGATATCCAAAGGCTGGGTAAGTGCAGCGTGAATAACCTCTGAAAGAAAGGGCTACCCGACACATTGCGTGCGTTTGTTTCTCCTTAGTTTTGTAAAGATGGAGAGAAAAGGCCTACTTTATTAAGTGTATCATCGTTTGGACTTTTTGGCCGTTTGAAGGAGTTGAAGGGCGTGTTTATCATTGCTTATTCAGGAAGTGATTCTTGAGCCTAGACGCCCTCTAACAAATGACTTTAAAACCCTAAGGCTGTGTTTGGAACTCTGGATTTCAGAAGAAAAGAAAAGAAAATACAAAAGAAAAAGAAAAGAAAAGAAAAGAAAAAAAAAGAAAGTACATTACTTTCAATTATTTGGTTGGATAGAGGAAATTTGAGAAAATATTATAAAGAAAATGCTTTTTCTTGTTTGGTTGTATAAAGAAAATCAAAATGAAAATTACAGTTTTTTCTTTTAGCCATATAACATAATTGCAAGAAATACAACATGCAATCCATGCATGTGGTAGTGGTAGTGGTGGGGTGATGGTGATGGTGGTGGTGGTGTGGTGGTGGTGGGGTGGTAATAGTAGTATGGTGGTAGTGGTGGTAGAGAGGCTTTCTCTCCAACTTCTTTTAATTTTTTTTCTCTCAAAATTTCTACCATTTTGGAGAGAATTTTTTAGTCAGAGAAAATTTTCTTTTCAAATCTATTTGTTTTCTTTAAAAAATGATCAACCAAACAAAAGAAAGTGCTTTCTTTAGCATTTTCTTTTCTTTTCTTCTGAAGTTCAAAGTTCCAAACACAGCCCAAGGGAAGGGTGAACCTGAAACTGCCTTTATTTTAACCGGCTTCTACCTTAATAGGTAGAAGAAGCCTTCCTTTTTGTGGTCCCACCTAAGACACGTGTTAACCTCCTGTGAGGTTCATAGGGATGCAGATCACAGAAGATCCTCGCCCTGCGTATCTAAGAAACAATTTCAAATGAAGCGTTTTAATGAAACGTTGGTTCCATTGAAGCAATCGGCTCCTTGTTTTTTTAAATTGTTTTTGCTGGAATCAGTTTAGTCATATAAGTGACATTATTATTGAGATTATTTTATCCTCATATTATTTTATAATATTTAACTTGACCTTTTTAATTTTAGATCCAAAACACACTTCTTAAATAGGCATTTACCAAATGCTATCTTTTAATCTGAAACAACTTTTGAAACAATTTTTACAAAGTCTTCATAAGATTCAGTACCAAATGAAATGCTATCTTTTAATCTGAAACAATTATTACAAAATGCTTCATAAGAAACAGTAGCTTCTCCTTTTAAGAAGCAATGCCAAACATGGCCGAAATCAACGCATAAAATAGGCGTATTTGCTTGGTAGTTTTATATGTATTATTGAATGCAATTCTGCAGTGTACATCCTTTGTAGGGCAATAAGATCGCTTGCTCGTGCGTATATGTATACACATAATATAGTTTTATATTGTCACAGGCTACAAAAACTCTTGTATTATTATTGGCATCTATGGTTTCGTTGGTGTGAAGATGGGATTTTGGAGGTCATTGATTCAGAACGTGCCACCGTTTTATTGTGGGGAACAGCCAAATTGGTCATGAACCATCATCGGTCTTGAAAGGGAAGTGCCCTACAGCCGAGTCAGTTTGCAAGTCTAGATTGCGACTCCACAGGCCTTGAGTTTCGCCTTCCAAACACAGCCGTCGTCAATGTGTCGGATTTAAATCCGTATAGCTTACAAAAATTCTTAATTTTATTTCATATTAATCTTACAAAATTCTCTCAAAAATTTAAAAGCAAGAGAAAATGGATGTCTTAAATTGGGAAGAGATTGTCTACCCAACTGATTTGTGATTAAAATGCCGTTGTGTTTAGTCCACGCATTGGTTGGGAAGAGAGTCTTTCCCGATGATTTCTCTATATAAGACATCCATCCGTTTCATTGTCAAATTGTATATGTTGGAAAGGTTTTCTTTTCTTAATCAGCTGATTCAGAGATGGTCCGGAGAATTACTTTTCCATCAGAGTCCAAAACATTAAAATTAAATTTATTTTACAACTAAGATGAGAATTCCTCTCTTCTTCGTTACCCAGAGAACTTAGCCCCAAAGCCAAGTAAATTTAACTTAAAAGAAAAAATAATAGAAAGGTTTTGACAATCCATGCAACCATATTGTCCTTTTCCTATGTTTTTCTCCCATTTCCATTCTCGTAATTAATCACCACCGTCAAACAAGAATACCATCAACCGGTTTCATCACTTGACCTTCCTCGTTCCTCGTGATTTGAACTCCTTTTTTTATTAGAGAAGAAAGAGCCTGCGGAATCTGGAACATCCTCTTCAGCATTTACCTTTCCCAACAAAAAAAAAGCATTCCTTCTTGTGCGGATATTAAACCTTAAACGCCCAGTTTCTCAATTTTATAAAAGAACCCCCCCCTCCCCTAAAATTTCACTCCAGTCCTAATAATATAAAATTCTCTTCGTGACGGAGCTTCCCAGTCCCAACCACCATAGTAAAAGTTAAAAAAATAAAATTTCCAGCAAAAAAGCATTCCTTCTTGTGCGGATATTAAACCTTAAACCCCCAGTTTCTCAATTTTATAAAAGAACCGCCCCCCAACCTCCAAACTTTCACTCCAGTCCTAATAATATAAAATTCTCTTCGTGACGGAGCTTCCAAGTCCCAACCACCATAGTAAAAGTTAAAAAAAATAAAATTTCCAGCAAAAATAGGATGCTATGTGTTTTAAGTTTTAACGTCTATTAAGTTACCGTCACCGTTAACTCTCAACGATGGCTTCGCCATCCTCTTCACCTCCGACCAACCCGCCGTCTCCTCCGCCGTTACCGTCGTCATCGAACCACCGCTCCAACGGTACGCACTCAACCTTATGCCGTAACTTCCAGTCGAGAGCCTGACACGCACGAGAACAATAGTTCACGGCGCCGCAAACCGAGCACCGGCGGAACTCGTGCCGTCGCGTTTCGGGTCGCCCGCACCCGGCGTGGGAGCAGAGTCTCAGCCCCGGACCCGGAACTCCACCGCGCGACGCGAACCACTCCGTCAAGAAACGGCTCGCGGGGTGGGCTTCCGGTGCCGGTACGTTACACCCGAAATCACTCAGTAACGGACACTCGGAACCCGTAACGTGTCGATGGTGGTGGTTATGGGGGTGCCACGTCAGCAACGGGCGTGACAAGGGAGACGATGATGAAAGGACCGAAGCGAGCTCACGGGCGTTGGCTTGGACGAGGAATCGGCGTCCCTCGGCGATGTTTTGGTGGACACCGTATCCGTCTTGGAGGCAGTGGCCGAGTTCACGAAGGGAGTCGATGTGGCCGAGGAACGCGGCTCGGGCGCAGAGAGCCACGCCGGCTCGGAGGTCTTTGTTGTTCTTGGAGCCACCGCTGCCGTTGAACTGTATCACGGCGAGCGAATACAGCGCCGGCGAGTGCGATTTCATCGCGGCTTTAGCCATAAGCGAAGCTCCACTTCCACGGTTCTGTAGACAGTAGAACCGGATCTGCAGGGATGAAAACGAAACTTTTAGCCGATTTTTAGAAGATTACTAGAGAGAGGGAGAGAGAGAGAGAGAGAGACTGACCATGCCGAGAGTGTAGCAGGCTTCGATGTTGCCGGCGTCGGCGCATTGTTTCAAAAACCGGTGAGCGGATTCCGACCAGTTTTCCGGTTTAACTGCCAAAGATTTCGGCGAGGCTTTAGATAACACGAGAGGACGGAGAACTAATCCATTGAGTCTTTTGCATCTGTTATCGAACAAATAGATACATAATAAGATTAGTTTCAAGATGTGTGCGAATAATTTATATTTTATTTTTTTCATCCGACAATCAAATATTTCCGTCTTTTTTTTTTTCAGTTATACGGAAACTTAGATCTGCAGAGAGAATCAAAAGAATGCAAATAAAATCCATTCGACAAAAACGAGAGAGCAAAATCAAAATCAATGCTCAGTATCGGAGAAGTTTATCTCCGGCTATAAAATCCGGCAAAAGGAACAAATTAATGAATAAATTGAATATCAGAAGAAAATCATAAATATTTAGCTTGAAACCGAAAAAAAAAAAAAAAAAAGACAGAAAATGCAGAGAATCAAAGAAGAAAAAAAAACGCTTACGTTATGAGGACATTGACCAAATCTGAGGGAGATCCTGCGCTCGAGCTTAGTTTGCAAAGGATGCAGACGACAAGATCGTCCGGCAATACATCAAAAAAATCAGATTTTCCGGGAGCAACCGTAGACTTCCTGGCTCTTTTCCGGTCAATCATCTCCTCTCCGACAAACTGTCTTTTTCTCTTACCAATCTCTTTACAGTGTTCCATTTCATAACAAAACCCTCTCCTTGTTCTCATTTTCTCTTTCTTCCTTCCTTCCTTCCCGACTCCACCTCTCCAACAAAAAAAACAAAGAGAGAGACCTTTATATATAAATATATACAATACCTATCTCCAAGAAAAGATACCAACAATAGCTGCAACAAGAGAGCCCAAGTCTAGTAAGCATCTGATGCTGTTTGGATTTACTATTTTACCCTCCACACCCGTTCTCTTCAAATTATAAACATGTCTTAATTACGATATAACCGCTCGGTCAAACGGTATTGACCAGACCCGTACCTTCGTCGTTGGTTCGTTGGTTGCGTTGCGACCTACATTGGGAAATCCTTATCTGTTTCTCGTGCACCCGCTTAGGTATAGAGAGAGCGAGAGAGAGAGAGAGAGGAGTTAAGAAACAGTTTTTAGTTTTTACTTGCCTTAATTTTGTTCGGTCGTGTGTTTGAACTTAGAAAAGGGGCTGTGTTAGACTGAGTTTAGTCTTTCTGGCTCTATATCTCTCTAGGATGGTTTATTAAGCTTTACAAGAAAGTTGATATATATTTAGAACGTATTAATCGTTTTATTGTCACGTGTCTATAAAAATTTGTAAAACAAATTTTTATATGAACAAGTAATTTCATTTCTATGTGGACGGTTTAAGTTATTTAGGTTTGGAATAACGGATTTTTCTTTTTCTTTTTTCGCCGCTATTACTTATTGTACCAATTTATTCCATAACAAGCATTAGTACATTATAACAGCCGGGATCTTCTGTGAGCGTCTTATGGTATAGAGACAACACCCAAAGGTAAAAATACCATTTCGCTCTTTGGGTGCAGTTTTGGTGAGTCCCACCCTAGAGTGTTGTCTCTACACCATAAGACGCTTACAGAACTTCTGCTCATAGAAGATTCGCTCCCCTTTCTAACGTGGTTGTTGTGAAGTTTTTTGAATGAAAATCTTTTCCAACTTTATGAACAAAGTCATGCCACGTAACTCCTTCGTGAAATTGGGAACCGGTTGTTTTGATTAAGGTGGGATATGGTTTAAGGCTACAATTGATTATGGTTCAGGACTTATTAATCTAATAACGCGAATCTCTTAGTTTTTATGAAACTAAGTTACGACATAACATAACATCATTTCATTGATGTCGTTGGAAACATTTGACGCAGACGATTTACGCTCTTATTTCTCGTTTCCTACACTATACGACTGAATATGAATTAACATTACATATTAGAAATGAATTACATTCAGATATAGGTTGGGTGTGGGTAACTTTTTGTTTTATAAAATTAAATTTTAATTATTTGATATTGGTGATGTCGGATTTGTAAAAGGCCAAATATATTAGAACATAATGACATTCAGTCGGAAAGGACATTCTGGAGATGGTGTGCCTTAGACTTCTAAAGCTCTTTCCACTGAAGATTTGCTTCTAGAAGTGAAAGTCCAATATATGACTTGAAATCAATTCATAAGAATGAATAAAAGCAACTTCGAGTCATAGTTTATAATTCGAATGCATAAAAGAGTGCATTCAAGGGGGTAAACCCAGTTTATGTCCTTCGAGGATGACAGAATCCTTAGTCTTTTTTAGGGTAACAGGCCCTTAAACGAATTGATCATCTCAAAGTGGTTGGCCTTGAATTCACATTAGGAGGAAGAAATATTCCTTCTTCGAATTCACCTTTGGTAGGAGTGAACATACCTCACTCGAATTCACCATCTGGAAGTGGTTGGTCTTCGAGTTTGTCTTTGAATCCGTGTTAACAGGAGAAAATATATCCTTCTAGAGAATATATAGATGTAACTTCAAGGCTTTATTAGAAACCTTAGCTATTTGAGAAGTCTATTAAGAGTGGAATGCCCCTAAATATGTCATTCGAGTAAAATAAAGTCCTTCGAAGGCAGAGTGAAATCCTCTTTTCCTCAAGTGCTTAGAAAGCAATGTGCTGTAAGAACACAAGTCCTTGTCCTTTTGAATATTTCAAGAAGTACGATTGTTTGTGTTTGTTGAGTTTGAGACAAACACGTGGCGTTTTCCCACAAGTTGGAATTCAAAAAAGTTACTTCTTGAAGAAGCTTTTCTTTTTTGGTGATAAGGACGGTCAAATATCTTTGAGCCGGTTCAAAATATCACATTTTTACCAAACGGTCACCGTACGTAATTATTGACAGTTGGCACATGAAAGGCAGTTGTACAACCGTTTATAACTTTATTAAATGATTCAATGTATACGGCTACACCTAACATGTGTACACTCACTTTTAAGAAAGCACCACATGTTTAGTGAAATTTAATTAGCCCGCCTGATCACCCATATTCCTTTTGGTTGTTAATAAAAAAATAATTCCAACGAATCCAGTCCAAGTACATGTTACCCAATTTTTCAAAATGCCTAACTAGGATCCGAAGATATTTAAAAAAAGAGAGAAAAAAAGAAATAATAATAATAAATGACCGTTTAGCCCTTAAATGAAAAAGATATTGTATACGTTAAAGCCTTCATGATTAGGCATTTTCCTATAAAGACAAAGGAAACAAATTGGCGAAAAAGGAATCTGACAGCGCAAGTGCCTTAGAAATCTTCCTCATTTGTGAGGACCGACTTGTTCGCTTCCCAACCTAAAAGCAAATTTGGTCAATTTTATTTTCCTTTTTAGACAAAGTAAATTCATTATTGAATTAATCATTAATGTTTTCCTTGACTTAATCAGCCGTCCTTAATATTCGGTTAATCAGAAAAAGAAAGAAAATTCAATTGGGTTTTTTTACCAAAAACAAATAAATTCGGAGTCTTTCCTGTCAATTTAAGAAAGTCTAATCACGGAAATAACAAATTAAGAAATTCAAAATGAGGAAGTAATAAGTTTTTTAAGTATCTTATCAAAAATAAAAAATAAAATAATAATAATAATAATAATAATAATAATAATAATAATAATAATAATAATTAGACCACTGACGTATGGTTCAGTTGGTATTTCAGTTGGTAGCAAGCTGTTTTTTAGTGGGCGTCTCTGGAAGTAAGTTTGGAGTTCGAATCACACTAGAAGCACTCTGGTCAAGGCTTTACCTTTAATGCACCCTCCTCTTGGATTAGTCCCACATCTATGTGGGTGTGGGGACACCACGCAGTCAAGACCAAAAAAATAACAATAATAATAATTTTTCTAAGTATTATAAATTTCCATGTTAATCCATATCATACCAATAATTTCAGATTCTTCTCTACACTTTAATGGAAAATATTTCTTTGCCCGGAAGGGGTATTACAGATCCAATTATTTTTTGCCACATAGATAATTAAAATCCTAAAAGACATATCAGTCCAAAATTGGCTTCCACCTTAATCCGAGTATTTTCTATCACTAATCTACGAGGCATAAAATAATTGGGACAGAGAATATTTTTCCCACTTTAACCTTCTTGAAAACAAAATTTGGTTGCAATCTCACATTTACTTTTTTTTTAAATGACAATTCTATCCCCTATTAACTAAAATTATGAAGTGAAGTATTTAATTTCATTGTTCAACAAAAGAAAAAAAATTATCATAGAAGGATTTTAGAAAATATAATTTACCATTTGGTGAAGAGGAGCTAAAACACAATATCCTCTGAAATTCCAACATGTAGCACAATAATAAAAATTTTAGGTCAAGCCTTGTGTATAATTATCACCATGGTGGCTAGCAGTAACTCATTAAACAATATCTATATACTATTTAGGGAGATGGCTCATTGGAAAGCGTATTAAGATATTTTTAATTTTTTAAAATATAACATTTAATATAATTAAAGATATTATTATCTTTTAATTTATTTTAAAAGAGGATGGTTAAATTTGAAAAAAAAAATATTTTCAGCTCTTTTAGTTATAAAAAAAATGATATAACAGTAAAATAGTTATACCTCTTTTGATTATAATAAAAAATAATAATAATAATGTGACAATAAAACGATTAACACGTTTTAAAAAACTATCAGCGACTATGTCTTTGAAGCTATTTAATTAACTAACCATCTAAATGAGGGAATAAATTTCCAATGTACAGATCTTTTAACTTATAATAAAAATACCTTCATATGCAGATATTTTTCCAAAAGGTTTGGGAACCCTTTGGTCGTATCGAATCATGACTATTTACTTATTGTTGTGATATCTGAAAATCTAAACTTTGATAAAAAAAAAAAAAAAAAAAATCGGAAGACGCCGACATGAAAAAAGTAAAATAAAGAGAAATAAGAGGGTTTCAACGTATGTGGGGTGATGAAGGTTTAGGTTAGGTGCAAATATAAATATTGGACTTTCTAAGGGCATGATAAATTTTAATTCGTACGATACAATTCATGAAAGATTCGTGTTTTATTTATTGCTTCTTTGATAAGAAAAAAATGAGGCACTTGAGATATTGGCATATTTTTTCATAATATGACAAAAATATGGTGGTGTTTTAATGAGAGTATTTTGTCTGTTTTGAATGGCTATTTCATCAGCTGTTCCAACAGCTGATGGACGCCACTTTAGTTCGAAAGTAGATTTGAAATTTCGAAGAAGAACCTTCGAAATGTTCAAAATTCGAGAGATAACGTGGCGTCCATTAGCTGACGAAACAGCCATTTCAAAATAGACGAAATGCTCTCGTGTCTTAATCTACCTTGAAAAGAGTATGGAGACATAAAATTAAAAATTTATTCTAAAATAAGAGCCTTTCGAAGAAAAAATTGCTCTCCTAACCTTAAACTGCACTTACAATTTGAAATTCTACCCTATACTTTTTTCTATTTCATTCGTACTCAAAAAGCCTAAGTTTGGTTACACTATCTCACAATCTTTTAAAAGATAAGAAAAATTCCACTTTGACCTTCTGAGGTTTCTGACCATTGCAGTTAGATCCATAGTGTAAAGGATCGGACCGGGACGATACCCGAGTCAAAATCGATCCTTTATTACTACTAATTTAACTAACTCGGTCCGATCCCGATATGGATCGGGGGATCCAACTCGGGATCGGCGAGTCGGATCGGACGAATTGGTCGTCCGGTCCAAAATTTTAAAACCAAAATCAGTTAATTAGAGGAGGTCGGTGCATGTTTTAAAAAAGAAAAAAAGGAGAGAACTCCAGAGGACGATTTGGGGGAGAGAGGGCGAGAGACTTGAGCAGTGAGCGGAGCGCACAATCGCGGGTCAGACGAGGTCAAGGTAC